>CM060840.1:21567500-21877500 GCA_030762175.1 Metallyticus violacea | reverse complement strand
CCGAACTTAGCTGGCAAGTTCTGTATGTCGCATAGGGACAACGGGATGGGTTCATTTCCTACAAATCCGTTTGTTAATGTTATTTCGGAAAAATTTAGCTACAAAAAGTATATATATATATTGAATATATATTGAATATATATATATATATATTGAATATTTGCATCCTAGAACAAAAGTGTGTCTAGATGCTTGAATTGAATGTCGGCCCTGAAGGTGTAGTGGTAACCATGCATATCTCCTATACCCAAGATCGTGGGTTCCATCCCGGCCAGGATAGATGGATTTTATCGGGCTTAAAAATCTTAAGTATGGCTTCCTTCGGAAGGGAAGTAAAGCCATGGGTCCCATATCGTACATTTAAGGCACGATAAAGAACCTCAAGTCTGAAAGAAGGGGTATCTAAGAAAAATTTATTGGCCGTTTCTCCCCCTAATTGAATAGGACGCTGATGACCTGATTTGTTAAATAGCATCTGTAAATAAACCAAATAAACAATGAACATAGATGCTTGAATGACGTTATTTTTATCTTTGAAATTATTGGCGTCTAGGTTAAGAATAAGAACAAACAGATCCACTCCTCACGGAAAGGGTGCGGAGCTAATACCGCCACTTCCGGTATTTACCCTATTTAAAAAGGGGTAATAAGGGCGGCTCTATAGAGAGGACCTAGGGAAGGTCCGCGTACCGCTCTAGGCCGAGAGAGAGAAGGTCATGGACTTAGCCGGCCTTGCCCCCAGGACCCAGCCGAGCTGCTGAAACACAAACGGCCGTCATCAATTATTTGGTCTGAGCACTGCATTTTTCAAGATAAAGGAAAAGCTGTTTATATTATTAATATTGCTAATCGGGCCTCCCTTAGAGTCAGATATGCCAATAAATGGTTCTACCGCTGAGGAAGGAACTTTCTTTTATAAAATTGTACCATCATTCCACTAGAGCTTCATTCCCCATTTCTCGGTGCGCCGTATGCTCTAACAGGGCTTGGCGAGATTGGTCGTGACAATATGTAGGTTTGTAATGTTTTTCTCTAAATATTACGAGTTAACAAAAAACCTCCAAAATATATAAAAATGTCCACTTTAAAATCAAATCAACTTTAATTTATACGTATATTTTAATCCAATAAAAGTTATTACATAACTATTCCAGCCCTATTCTTAAAGAAAATATTTGAGAAGTTTGTCATACAATCTCTCAAACTTCATCAGTAGATGAATTTGTTACCTTCGTTGTGAAGAGTTTTCGAAGATCTTGAAGTCATGATTGAATGCGAGTAGGTTTAATGGAAAATATTGCTACAAAATAAAGAGATGATTCTCCATTGCAACGTCCACATTGTTTTCTCTGGTTGTGCTGTTTGTCATGTTTAGTGACTAGTTGTCTTAGAATATACTCATTATTTATCAATACTCTCTGTAAATAGTATCTGTTGTCAATAAATGCCTCTCTTAAGAAATGTGACTATTATTTTGGGACAGAAGTATGTGTATTTGCACACAATCTATAATTACGATCCAAAAGTGGAAAAAGTCTATTGGAAGAGACCTAGTTTTACCGCATCGCCTTAAAAATAAAACTATTGGACGTTGATATCATTAATGACAATGAAATAAATATACTTATTTACTATTTAATAGCGTTGCACTTTCCTTAATGAACACTCTTGAACAACATTGTCTAAGCAATGCATGCGATCTTTGTTAACTTTGCTTGTTAAGACTCTCAAAATAATCTACCAAAAGCTTCCTATAGTTTGCCGTCGTTTTGTTTCCTTCACTTCTCTATAGAACCGTTCCAATTTCCTTGCTGTCATACTCCGTGCTGCATACTGTTGGTTGACTCCCAGCCTTCTATCTGTAGCTCTATAATCCTTCTCCAATAGGCTTAAGAAACCTTATACCATGCCATTCTATCCTTCCGGAATAATTGACCTTCCCAGTGTCGCCCTTGTGTGGGGCAAGGGGCGGGAAGTCTTAGTTATGATACGAAGGAGCTTTGTAGAGGACTTTTATTTCACGACTCTTGGAAAGTGAAGTTAATTCCCAATTTATTTGTGACACGATGTCGTGCGGCGAAAGAGTAGGAAGATGAAATTGTTGGGGATAGCAAGAACACAAAAATAGTAGGAACAAAAGAACAATAAGCAAGCAATTGCCGGAGAAGAGGAATACCAGGAAATACTCTGTTTGGGATTATAGAGAAATCATAAAAGAAAGAGGAATGCTTTTGATTGGGTTTTCCTCCTCGTAACGACAGGACTTAATTAATTTGTTTATTGAGATGCAAATTTTAATTGGGTGAAGAATGGGAATCCAGTCATTAAAATTTTGAGAGTTCTCTGAGATTTCAGCTGAAATTCGGAGATGTGGGCAGCTATTACAGGTGAAATTTCGTTTTAACAAATGACTGGCAATAAGAGATATTTCAGGTAAAGAACAGTTTTAATTGGTGTATTAATTTACGGGTAGGAATACTTCTCGAAAACCTTTTAATTAAACTGATAGTATAAGTATCAACGAACCACAACATCTAATCAATATTTTAAAATGTTACACGAAAGTGTTTAAAATTGGTGTATAAAATTTAAAAGCACGCTTCATGCACAGAACTGTATCGTAAAGTAATCTAGGAAGGTTGCTTGCGATCTAGGGTTTTAATTCGTGTCTTGATTTTTTATGTGATGGCTACGAGCGGGAGCTATTGCTCGCTATACGCAGCTGCAAGTTAGTGCGAGTGTTCAGTTTATTCCACTCCTCTTGGCAGGATTTCCAAAGACCGTCCGTGGTTCGCTTTCTTCTCATCCAAGGGTCCTTTTTCAATAACTCAAATGCGGAGAAAGTTATTGGTGATACACAAGGGGCTGGTTTCATCAATAAATGTTCAAAATTAACAAGCTGTTAAACTGCTTTAACATTCAAATTAATAAAAATTTTGTTTCATCAACCAATGTTAACTTTGTCAGCGTGTTCATTTTCGTGTTCGGTTAGCATCACCTTTCCCTTGTGTTAGAAGTTTAACAACTAGTAACAGTTTGCAAATGGCTGCCGTAAATCTACCTGTAGATGTTGAATTTTAATTTTGGAAATATTAAAGTCATTCATTACAGAGAAATGGCTGTAGCATTTAGTGATTTTGAAATCTTTAAAAATGGATCGCGGGAGTATTAACATATGTTAAAACATTAACACGTGTTAACAAACAACATGTTATGTTAGTATACTTTTAGCATCTGCTGAAGAAACCGGGCCTAGATGATTAAACAGAGATGTTGCTATAAGGGTCGGCACTGAATGTGTTCCCGTTTTTACCGCAAAAATAGCGTGTTGAAGCCTTATCCTCCTGCAGCAGAGCGCCTTTTAGGTTCACATCCGGTTAATAAAAACCCCCAATTTCAGTGAACTTACTGAATCCGGGCCAGAGACAGGGGCCTTAACCTTCCGAAATATATCGGAGGTGCAGCTAATGGCTGGGCGTGGATTTACCTGTTTCTTGCCCTCTGGAACAAATGTTATTCTGTCCTTACATTTTTTGTTAAGCAATATGAGACGCCTTATGAAATCGCACTTCTTACACAGTTTGATAATCTCGAAATAATATTTAGCATAGTAATGTACCCTTGCCAGAAGGGTTATATTTTACTGTAGTGTACAAGCTACATGTCTCTCATACTGCCAAAATTAGCTTCGCTTAAGTGCGACGCTACTGTGAATTTCTCAACTTGTTACCATAGATCAATGTTTTATAAAGAAACGCTTTCGATTTAATTGTTAGGGACGGAAGAGGACATTTTGATATCTCCTAAAGGCAATCAGAAAATATTAATATTAAAATATTGTTTTCATTATTACAAACATAATCTCATGGTCTGGCACATTTTATAGTTTAATTTTTTCAAGTAAGCTGCAAAAATAACTATTCGAAATGAACTTTAAATGAGGACACGATCTGGTTTAAATAAATTGGAATAAATACTTACCACACCGTTTAACGCAAGTCACATATTCCCATGGTTTCCCTTGTAATATATAAATAACAATGCCTTTTCAAAATTTTCCGCCATAAAAATGTATATTTTTCTCTGTAAGTATACAATTAAAGATGGGAAGGTTCTTTACACGTCTACGTATGTCATTCGAGTATATTTCTTTTTTGCGCACAAGTATAAGGTTAACAAAGATATGTTTGTTTCCTGTCAAAGTGTTTGCCATTGCACATAAATGCGAAAAATCTTTGCTTTGCATGAATTCTCACTTTCAGATAGACGAAATTCAGTCACTCGATATAAATCTGAAAATAAATAAATAAATAAATATGTAAGAGGGTAGGTTCATAAGTTTACAGCCTCGCCGATAAGGATTGTCGCCTTCACAAAATCCTTATCTGTTGCCATATCTTATCTGTTAAGTAAATAATTGCAGCTTTACCTTACGCGCCGCTCTGTTCAGGTATTCAGATACAGTTGCATAAAGAAGCCTATGTGTAGAAGATTGTGACATGTTCAATGGAGTTTCGAGCTGTTATTAAGTTCTTCACAAAATAAGGACTTACTCCAAATGAAATTAAACAGCGAATGGACGGTTTAAAATGGGGAAGCATCCCACTCATATTCTACCGTAAAAGAATGGGCCAAACTTTTTCGAATGGGTCGAGAAACCATTGAAGACGAAGAGCGTGCAGGTCGGCCCTTGGAGGTGCTCACTGCTGAAAACATCGCTCTTGTGGAAGGAGAAATTATGGAAGACCAGCGGCTCAGAGTTACAGAAATAGCAGCAAGGTTGAATTATCATTATGTATTTATCAAATCTTTTTAGAAATACCACAAATGGAAATGAAAAGCTAACACGACATCGTGCATGCTACTAAATTATTGCTCGCAACAATGCACAGCGGCATGTAAACGTAAAACAAAATCATGTTTTTTGTTCTTTTTTATAAGGTTCTTCATACTTTATTATGCACAATTTTATTTATTTATTTTTCATTTTTTTTTCATTTTTTTTTTTTTCATTTTTTTTTTCCTTTTTTTTTTTCCCCTACAGTTCACTGTTTAGGCATTTGACTGTTCCTTTTGACCAGAATGCTTGCCGTTGGATGATAACGGTATGCCAACTTTGATACATTTTATTTTTCTTCAATTCTATTTGGTGAAACTTTTTTTTTCTATTTCACTGTTTTATCATGAAGTTCTCCTACGTTAATCTCTGTTTTATCATCTCGTTTTCTCTTTTATCTTCTTTGATGCATTTACTCGACATTACATCGAATTACTTCTCAATTTTTTCTCATATCTGCAGTCCTGTCGATTGATTTGGGAAGTTTGTATCAGACACCGTGCTAAAAATGGATGCACGAAGAGCTAACACTTAAAGATGTAATTTGTTTTCATAAGATGTATATTTTTCTATACTCATGATTTATTTCTAAAATACTTTTCAATGGATTTAATTTTCTTCCTTTTTAAGGAATTTTTAAATCTGTATTTATTGTTTCCACTACTACTGTGGACGGAAGGTTCCCGGGTTCAACTTGTCCAGGGGGGTCGATATAAATTTTTAGAGATAAAATATCGTGAGCAAATTCTCCAGTAGCCGTGTGTCCCGTGGCGTAGAACTGCGGCACATTAAAGAACTCCATATCTGCAAAAAGAAGTACCTGGACCAAATTACCAGTCAATGCAAATCCTTATAATATCTTAAAATCACAAAAAAGGCAGTTGAGGCAATTGGCTAACCACCTATTCCTCTGACATCTGTTGGCGCTAAGTGTAACTAAATTCGAATGTATTATATGGTTCGTCAGAACTTGAAACAGACATTAGGCCTAAACGTCTGTCCTGGTGTAGTGGTTACCATACTTGCCTCCTCGCGGGTTCGATCCCGGCCATGACCGAAGGGTTTTTTCGGGCGTAAAAATCTTGAAGTATGGCTTCCGTGGGTCCCGTGTCGTACATTTACGGCACGATAAAGAACCTCGAGCCTGAAAAAAGAGGCCTCTGAGCAAAATTTACTGGTCCGTAAATAAACCAAATAAAAAAAAAAGGCCTAAGCCTTTTAAGTTGCTGATGATGAGTTCTTATAATATCACACGAATGCTAGGTAGAAAATAAAGTCTATAGGAAACAATTTATTTTTGTTATTTATTCTCTTTACCGAGCAACACAGCATACGATTTTAGCTTATAGAAAATTCTGCATTAGAGTATTGAAACAAAGAAGGAAGAACGATGTGATTATATATTCGCTTTCCCTTGATGCAGTTGTAGTTCTCAGCTATGTAGTTGTTCAGAGTTACGAGCCGCCTTAGCATAAGACTTTTACTGAGCAAGTGCGGCCGCTGCAACCTTGAAAGGGAAATAGAGTAGAGCACGCAATGTTAGAGTTTTTGTTTTAGCATTTGTATTTTACTGAAAACTTAAAATGATGCCCTAGTTATACTGATAATAAACCCTAATTTGTTTTATAAGATATGTGGAAAATGTCCCTCAGCGGCAACACATTGCCATCATCTGCATAGGATTTTCCTGCATCTCATTTAGCTCTTCTCTCTCGCAAGAACATGGCGGTTTGGAACTTGTCTCTCGTAACTTTTTAACAAGCTGGCGAACAGTTTCTCTACTTGCAACATGATTGCCAGGATATTTTCTCGCTAAGCCCTGTGCCACTTTCGCAAGAATCCGTTTTAACATAACTTATAACAGTATGTTCTAATTTAGTAATTTTGCTCTTTCGTAATTTGTATTTTTGTTTTAACAGATGGTTACCATTTTTAGGTCAGTATTGGCTTCCAGCATGTATGGGGATTTATAATTTAGTTTAGTTTTATGAATATGTTTTATTGTATATCTTTACATGACAGACTGAAGCTGATGTAATCATTTTGAACACAGCTTGTGAAGACCAAATTTCGTATTTTTTAAGAGAGTGCTGCCACATAAGTAAAACTCATAAGTACAAAATGTAACATATGTTTTCGAAATTCAGCAAGAAAAAACCACAAACATAGTAAATAAGAAAAGCAAACATACGAACACTGTAGCGTAGTAACTAATCAGTTAAATGGGACAAACAGCTGTATATATTTAAAATGTTCATATTGCGATATCTCCTAAACTATTTGCATTATAATCCTGCAAAAAAATTATCATTTCCTCTAGTTTCCCCCCCCCCTTGGCATCAACAGGCATTGTTCCATATGAAAAATGTAACTTTTTTGAAGAAATACATTCTAATTGTTATTAATATCTGTGTTTGGGCTGCAATCATTAGTTCTTATCTAAATTTAAATTCTGTGAAAGCAACATATCAGTAGCACCTTCCATTTTAGAATTACTTGCGTGCAAGTTTTAGGTGAGTCACTCTGTATAAGATCATGTTACATTGTCGATGGAACCTAACTTCTAAATAATGGGGAGAAATATCTTGTGACATAGTGTGTTTTATGCCTTGATTGACTTTAGGATTACACCTACAGAAAATAACATATAACATGATTAAATTTGTTCCAATTTTTATCTTTTGACTTTAAATAAATTCATTTTGTAACAATTTTAGGCCCCGGTACAAATATGATATTACGTATTTATGTACATGTTAAATAGAATTGTGGACTTTAATCATAAGATAGGAATCCATTTGAAATTTTAAAGCTGGGGGACTAATGTGATAAAGAGGTGAAATCTAGTTATTCTGTTAATTCCATTAAATGATAGTCATATTTATTTAGTAAGCTAAAACTTACGGTGTTTTCATTAGGATATCAATTTTCTGCACTATTGTAAACAAATAGTTGCTGGTGCTCCATTTAAAAACCTAATGATTTGGAATCATTGGGCATAATTATATCTTCACATATTTTTTGGTATTTTTAGTAATTTATAGCGTCTCATTTCAAGAAAACAAATTAATAAAACTGCCTAATATGTATTTCCCAAAACCCTCTTGTTTCTCTAACAGCTGCAAAGCAACAGAGAATTTGCCATTAGAACAAGACGCGGTTTGAAATGTATTTTTTCTTTTACTTGATATTGACGTTTCAATAGAATCGCTGTAGAGCTGCGAACTAAACAAATGCATTATTCTCAATAAATGGAAAAGTCACACAGTGACATGAGAGACCTGGTTTAGCAAATACTGCTTCGAAAAACCCTCTCTCTTGCATGTAAACAATTTCTCTGTGCACGACATAGGAAAACACTTCTCGGTAAAAGGAAAGGAGAAATCGCTGATGTCAGCAAGTCACGTAATATTGTCTGTAGACTAGATTTACAATGCGTACTAAAAACATTGTCTTCTCCTGGCTTTGGAATTAACTTTCGGACGTGCCTGGCAAATGACAAAAGACCTTTCTACCTTTACTGCTGTAAGAGACGTGGGGCCATATTTTGTGACTTTCAAAGAGAACTTTAGTATGCCAAGATTGTGGTCGTACTTTTTCTTTTTAACTTTCATTAGTTTCTTTCTTTCTATTTCGTTATTTCCCTTCTTATTTCTGTTTTTCTTCATTTCTGAAATGGTAGAATGACAGCGCTGCTAAAGTAGAACTGTTAGTAGATGTACAATTTACAGCTCAAATGTTGCTTTAGAATTGGTTAATTTCCAAATTGGCTTTGTGGCACTTTAGAAGGAAGTTTTAACTGTAGGCAATATGCTTTTGAAAGGTCAACCGTAGCATTATGATATCAATGTATTTAAACAAATGTCCCTAATAAGCAAGAGGACATAATAGTAGGACATATTCTATTAGGTTCACTAAAATAGATCTGCTGAAGCGGCTCCCATATATTCACGGTAAAGCACATAAGCCTATCAGAGGCTTGTGAAGATAAATAAATGCCTATGTGTCATCCGCTTGCATATGCACTATTAAGCATCTCCAGCACAGAGGATGGCTTGACCTTGCCTCTCGCCCAGTGGGAGACTTAGGGTATCAAAGCGCCCTAGGATCCAGACAACAGACAGAGGAGACATCTAAACTGCAATCTCGAGATTGGCAGGAGATGAACGAGGTGTTTTCACTAAAGCCTACAGAACATAAAAAAGAGATGAAATGTAAGAAATATTTTAAGGATGTTTGTTGAATGAAAATTTGGGAAAATCTAAATGTATCAAACTTTTCACCATAAAAGCTCAATCTTTTAAGAGGGCTAGGTACCTTTTCTCTTTAGTACCAAATTTAATGCAGTTTGTAGTGTAAGGGCGAACTGAAAAAATATGAAACTATTAGTTGCAATACTTTGTTTAAACAACTTTCTAAAGCACATACAAAATTGAGTATCGTGCAGCGATGAAGTTGTTTGTAAAAATGGTATAACTCTAAAAGAATTTCATACAAGATTTAGAAAAGTTATTGCGTAATCTTCTTCATTTTCAACGATTAAAAATGGTCTACTGGATTCAAACATGACCGTACCAGCCTTAAAGATGAGACACGTGTTGAAAAACTGCAACAAAAGCAGAATTAACTGGACAAATTCGTGATAGGTTATTATGAGAAAGTACTGAGGCTATAGGCGTTTAAACGGAACATATAGGATATATTTTATATAAAAATCGCATATGAAAAACATTTGCGAAAGATACGTGCCCCGCTGACAGATCAAAAACGCATTTGCAGGAAGATATCTTAACAGTGTTTAAGGCGTCTTAACAGCAACAGAACTGATTTTTGTGGATGAGATTTCGATACCAGAATTGCAAGAGCAGTCAAAAGAGTGGACAAAGGCAAGAAAACCAAGTCGGTGCCATCAGCAGGAAAAGTTATGGCATCGGTTTTTTAGAATACTAAAGGAACTTTTATCTTCACAAGGGTAAAGTCATATCCAAAGAGTATCTTTCTTACCTATTAAACAAAATAGATGAAAATTTTCTTGAGAAATGGTTTGTTTTCAGAAGAAAAAATAACTTCCATCAAGACAATGCGCTGCCCAAAAAAGTTATGACGATGGAAGAATTGAGGAATTTGAAGTATGAACTGCTGGTGCACCCATCTTACTCCTCGGGTTTTGCTTCCATCTGTTTTTAGAAATTAAACTGTTCCTCGTTGATCAACGTTTTTCATCAAACCAAAAGGCGTTTGCAACTGAATGGAAATATTTTGTAGGTCTTTTAGAAAATCACTTCAGAGAGTGGATAATGACATTGGAGCATCGCTGGGATAAACGTACAATTTACCTTAAGGGAGATTGTGCTAAAAATAGTGTTCAGTTTAAAAATTCGTTCATTCATTCATTATTTGGCTCAGAACTTTTCATATTGTTTTCGTATTTAGGGGCACGAATAGTTACTAAAGCACTGACTAGGTCTTTAATTTTAATGGAGAGAGGGAAGATAAATCATCATTGTGGGATGAAAACTAATAATTTTGGTACTATTACAATTACTAGTAGTAATGGTAATATGTATATTTTATTGTACATTTTGTATACATCGCTACTAGTAACGGTCATGATAAGAGTATTTTTGAAGTAGTATTACTAGATGTTAGCATAATACAAGGCTAAAAAGCAGAGGCGCTATATTACAAGCAGGGACCATATTACTACCTTCTCCACTATACTTTTTACACTAATTTGATTTTTTTTCTGTCATTATCGCAGTTCATCTCTCTTTTGTATAAATTGCAAAACATTAGAACTTAAGTAATGCTATTCAGAAAAACGACAAAAAGCGTTTTCTTTTTGAAGACCAAATTGGGTCTCTTATAGTGTGCATAAAATGTAAAGTGGGTGTGAAACATGGCTTTCTCGTCCAGATGCTAAACTTTATTCCATCATTAGGAGTACCCATATATTTAATTGGAAGCAAGTCCTACATTGCTCATTAAAGTAGAGTTAGAACACCTAAATTAAATTCGCCTGCAAGTAGTAGAGCGCGATATAAATCTTAAGTTCACTAGAGAGATTCATACTGTACGGAATCTTAAATCTCACTAGTTTTGGGATAGTCATTCATGTACTGCTTAGCACATTTCATAGACTCTCATAAATACATTAAATGTGCAATTACTGTCAAAGGTCTATATTTACTTAACCTTTTACGACTTCTACTAAACTTTCAGGGAATTATTCTCGGTTGTAAAAAATTTTTGCCCCACGTTATGTATTAAAAAGTATTGAACCATTGATGATAATGTACTTCTGCATACAAAAAATACTAAATAGTTCCCTTTAACAGTGTCCATCTTCCGATATGGTTCATGGGCTTTCGGAAAGCAGAGCGAGTTTGTTTTCGTTCACAATTATTATTATTATTATTATTATTATTATTATTTGCAAAAATAAAGTTACTCTTGCGTTTTACGCGAAATATTACTAGATCTGTCACTTTAAATGTATTAAAATATTTAATAACCTATTGAAAATATTATAAAAATTACTAGAAATGCAAACAAATAAACAACTAAATAAAATACTTAGAATGTACTAATTTATACTCATTATCTAAGGTACTTCAAGGAATAATAAAACCGCCACTGGTGGCCGAAGTCGTTAAGGCGCGAACTCGTGAACGGGAGGTGTGGGGTTCGAATCCCACCAGGACCGTCCTCTCTCACTGGGTTTTTTTCCTGGCTTTCCTCAGTCCTCATAACTGGCAAATGTCCGGGAAGTACCCTAAACTTAGGCCTGGAACGCTTCCTTCCTTAAAAATATCCTTTCACAATTTATCATTTCATCTCATGTATCATCAGTGTCCACCGCCTGTGGTGCCTCAGTAGTAAAAACGGACGTTAAACACTACTCAAAAAAAAAAAAAAAAAAGGGAATAATAACTTACTTCGTACCTTTACAAAAGAGATCATAACATATGTTACAATATAGCTCTCTTTCTTGAGGCATCTTTTGTCATTTACTATCAAATCGTATATTGAGAGAATATCTCTGCATCGAAGTGGAACAAGACCAAATACATTTCATTATGGCATTGGCAAATTGAACATTTACCAGTTTTAATGCCTGGTGTGACTGTATGATTTCAACATTTTTGTACACCCTTTGACAAAAAAAAAAGTTATTTCTGGAAAGCAAAATTCCATAATTCCTATTCGCTGCAGCGCGCAATTCACAGGTATCCGCAAAATTGTGTAACCATTGCACTAGGTGTGTTATATGGCATGCACTATAAACGCTGACTAGTAAGTGTGTTGTTCTGTTAGCTCTGTGGCAGAGTGTGCAGTGATGCCGTAGTTAACAATGCATGTTCGCCCCCCCCCCCCCTTGCATGAAGCCATTTTTAATAAACATTTGTAACATATTATGACACGTTTATTTCATAATACTGTTTCCCATACACAGCAAGCTTTAACGTTAACACATTTTATGTATACATAATTATAATGAATATTACATTTCCTTCAGTGTTTGTTCTATGTACATGCAATATACTCCACACGCATTCCCTGCACATGCACAAAGAACAATGGGCACAAATTCAAGAAGTCTGGAATGTTATAGCCTCTCGTCCACACTACTGTAGAAATCTGATTGCTCCGAAGATTGAGGGCAGTCATACATGAAGAGGGTTCATACACCCGATATTAATTTGCAATTATTTCTATATTTTCACTTTAGAAGATAAATGTATCTATTCATGTATTCATTTAGTTATTTGTAAAGAATATGCTAGTTTGTGATTATGGTTTTGTGTCTGCAAAGGTAGTGTCATAAAACAAATGACGCGTTAAAATATAATGTGACATTGGGACAACGTGATCTTCTACATATTCACTTATAAAGCCAATAATAAAAAGTGTGGGATTTGAACCCAAGAACTAACGCGGAATACTCTACCGTAATGTGTTCCTTCCAGATGCTTTTGATTCTGACCATTACATTTATAACCAAAGTGACCACTGCAGTGTTTATGAGCGTCTCCGAAGTTCTCCGATTGACACGTGTAATCTGGGATATCTTCGTCTTCTTCTTCTTGTTGTTGTTCTTCTTCTTCTTCTTCTTTTTTTCAAAGGATGTACTTATTGGTTGTCTTCGTCTTTTGGGATTATATGTTTTTCACTTTTTGTTACAATCAAGATACCAACATTTAGCAATATATTAGTCACTTTTTCCTTAATCGAAACTGAGCCATTGAAGAACATCACTAACTAATTCACCAATATGAACGCAAGCTATCTGCTCTTTAATTCAGCAAATTTTGAAACCAACAAATATGAGTACTCCATTACTACACTAACAATAAAATTATACTTTTCATTAACAATTATTTACAATCTTAGTCACGAAAAATTAGAGGTCACAGCAGGGCATTAAACCATATATCTTTATCTTACAGTACCATGCTCTTACCACCTCGCTGCCGCCCTCTTATCTCGTTACAAAGAACCTCTCCCTAAGAGGCGACTTGAAATTTTGGAGTACTTGCCCATTTAACCGCACCAATAAAATTTAATTGTCTTAATCTTATTTGTAGTTGTTAATTTATATTTTGAAATGTATAAGGCTCATATGGAGGATATCGACGGATGGGGCACGGTATCTCGTATGGTAAGCACTTCGGCACGGTAAACAACATCTCCGTGGTTCGAGTGTCGATGTGGCCTCGACTTTTCTCTTTCTTTTCTGAACTTTGATTCCAAACATTAGCCTAACACAACACTTTTCCAAAAAAAAAAAAAAAAATCGCTCATCGAACAAATGATGCTTGAAAGGTTGTCTTTTGTTCGCCCTGCAATATGGAAGTAACGAAAAAGTGGCTTCTAGGATTAAGATGTATTTGTGAAACCGGATTTTTCAGCGGAGGATGCTAATGCTCATAAACTTAGCAACAAGGTTTTATTTAAAACTCATGTGAATGTCGTTAGAAATTTGCAAAATAAGTCATTGATTTTTGAATTTTCGCTACTATTCGCAAAAATAATACCAATATTTTTATTAACCATGTGATTGCTAAAGACATTTTGTCTCGCTTTTATATATTTGTTGTCCGTTTATTGAAAAACGGTCAGTTACTGAAAGGCAGTGGCGCTTTTAGATGTTTAAAACTGATGAGGGGCAAGAGGGGGGGGGGGGCGGGGAGATTGAAATAGAAAATTAAATAATAGAATCCAAATGAAAAGTGATCGTGCTTATGAAAATATAATGGGCAGCATTTGCACAACCATTTATATGGAAATATGTTCAGTTATACACGTATTTTATTGTTAGGTATTGCTTTTTTAAAGAACATTTAATACATTTAGAGCTATGAACTAGAAACTGGAAGTTGTTAGACAATATAGAGATCAAACCACGTTGAACAATGATAAATTCTACATAGCTAACCTTTGATCGTTACACATCAAAATACTAAACCAGAACAAATAATATAACGATCCAAAATTCAAATGAAAACGTGACCTTTAGTGCTGAAATACTTTTTTATCTTCATTAATACTTTCATGGCATAAAATGAAAATTTTAAAAATAATGCTCAACTTCTCACTATGTAACTTTTAAAAAAGGTTTGCTGTATTGATTGTAATTTTAAACCCTACATGTTATGTTAAAATAACATACACAGTATAAATAAAAATTAAATGTAAAATTTAGTTCATTCTTCTTGCTTTGTATAAAATATATTAGCGATTTATTTAACACTAGTTAGAACGTTTAAAATATTTAATAAAAATTGAGGGGGGGGGGAAGTACCGGGTCCCTTCGTCCCTCAGCTAGAATCGCCTCTGCTGATGAATGGTTTCACTATTTTATATCATAGCATAACTTTTCCTTTTCTTACTTGTCGCAAACTGTCGCCTGTTTGATTCTCGCAAATTGTGGGCTACTACTAAATAAAATCGGAAATAACAGTTCAGTTCATTGAACCTCCTCTTTTCTTTTGTTCTCGTCCGGCTGTTCTTCTCTGTAGCTTTCCAAAGCAAATAAAGGATTAAATTCGCATATGCTTTGTGTACACTAAAGGAATACTCTCTTTTGAGCCTTGTTTGTTTTACGCTAATTGGATTGGAAAGGTTTGTAGAGCTGTACAGCTAATTATTGTCATACTCCGTTTCGTAGTTGTTCAATTTTCCGATAGGTGACAGAAGAGGCGGGCTGGCTTGGCGTTCTTTATCGTGGACTGCGGTTAGCGCTGATGACAACGTTATATTTTCACTGATGCAATACGGTTTTGTTTTCCGATACAGAACAGCATGTCATGTATATGCATTGGAAATGTCCGTTATCTAAGCCGTACTTTTTTTCCGAATAATGTTTGATCATCGATTTCAGATAAGCCGTTAAATTTTCCATTTGGCACACACGTCATTCACACCTATGCGTAAGTAACTCTGACATGTTTCGTACATACTGCATTAGAAAGCATTTTTCACCTGACTGCGTTTGTAGGTGCTGATTCTGGACTATAGGCGTACGAACCGAAATAGTGGGATTAAGATACCAGAGCAGTTCGGCTTTGTTAAACATTCTAAACCCTGTTAGAAGTAACGACTACACACGATAAGTGTAACAACATTGTTCTATGCTTTAAGTGTAAACATAAAAACGCAATTAATCTGTTTTGCATCCTAAATGGTATTGCATGCCATTTTTTATATCCATTCATTAACAGGGGAGGAGGATAAGGCACTGACCCTAAAGCACATTTTTCTAAATATCTCTTTTATTACTAGAATATGTGGTTTATGCTTCTATTGTTTGTATTATTTTCATGTTATGCACATTGTCACAGAAAATCAACTTTCCGCGGCAATTAATTGTTGAGTTTTAGCTTTGTTTTTGGTACATGTACACATTGAATTTGTTTTCTTGATATTTATTACTATGCAGCTCTCTTAGCCATAAAAATGGTTTGCGGTGCCTGAAATAAGCTATAAAAATAAATAAATATGCATTATAAAACTGAAAATAAACGTTACAAGTATGAATGTGCTTATACATGTTTCTATAAAAGTATATAAAATTAATAAATATGCACTATATTACAGAAAATAAACTTCACACACACACACACACATAGTGTGTGTGAAATAAATATTTTAACTTTAATTACCGCTTAATTATGGGCTTAGGTAATTAAATGCATACATGTAATCCCTCTTTTATTAATACGGCATTGTAAGTAAAAAAATACTGGTAGTAGGTTTTAAAAGTACGTTATTTAAACTTATACAATGAATCTAGTCTGAAAATAATTTAAATTTATTACCTAATAAAATAAATTAGATAAGTTTCCTATGAAATTGTTGTTTCATTATAAGAAAAAGCACAATCTCACTGTCTGAAACATTTTAGAATGCGTTATATTTTTCCAAATAAACTACAAAAATAAATTTTCGAAATAAAAGTTAAATGAGGACATGATTTGACTTACATAACTAGCGAAAAAGTATGATCACAGTAATATTAGTCACTTATTTCCCTTCCTCACAATAAATTTCAAGCAAATTTTCTACCAAAAATGATATATTTTGTCTGTAATAATAAGTCTGAAGACGGAGGAAAATTTTCCCACTATTACAGACTGGAGCGTATTTCATGCATAAGAGTAACAGCTGCAAAAGTCAGTTTTGTTTCCTGTCAAAATATTTCAATAAAGAGACTGCCTTGTCTGAATTCCTACTTTCAGCGAGACGAAATTCAGTCATCGTATAAATTTTGGGAAAAAATGTAATTATATTTACAGT
Source organism: Metallyticus violacea (assembly GCA_030762175.1). Taxonomy (NCBI): domain Eukaryota; kingdom Metazoa; phylum Arthropoda; class Insecta; order Mantodea; family Metallyticidae; genus Metallyticus; species Metallyticus violacea. Next base: position 21,860,864 of record CM060840.1, on the reverse strand, counting down.
TTTATACGTAAATATAAGCACAAAACTAGGAAAAAATAGCCATTATATGCACTATACGAGAGGTGCTTTAAAGGTTCTCAACCTGACTCAGAGATGTGAAAATGATCTAATTACTGTGATAATTGTTAACACCATTCTTTAGATGACGCGTTGTAAAATTTCTAACGTGTAAGTAGAGTCAATTATTTGTGACGATCGTATAAACAAATTAGTGTAATATGAACTGGATAAAGGATTTCATTTTGAAGGGTGTAATATCAACAGAAATACAAAAAGAGTTAGACTCCTCATTAAAGGATTCTTCCCTCTTCGTTTTTTGACAGTTAAAAAGTGGATTGCTGAATTTAAGCGTGGTGTACTCCCATTCAAAATGATGAGCGTTCAAAGTCAACCAAAACTGCTACGATCGACGAGATTGTAACTATTCACAATGCCGCACTCACTGATCGCAGATTGAAGGTACGCGAGTTAAAGAACTCGACAGGCCGTGTCCACTACTTTTACACGGAATTTTGGGTAAGAGAAAACTTGCAGTTTAAGACACCGCGTTTGTTAACAATGGATCAAAAACGCATTCGAATGAACATTTCGCAGGAGTGTTCAACTTGCTCACACAAATTCTAGTGAGTTCCTCCGACGTTGCACAGCAGTAAATGAAACATGGGTTCATCACTACGCGGCAAAGACGAAGGAGCAGTCCAAACAGTTGAAAGTGCACCAAAGAAAGCAAAAACTGTTGCATCTGCAAGAAAAGCCGTGGGTACGGTTTTCTGGCATTCTCATGATGTGGTACTCGTAGACTACTTCCAGAAGGGTAGAACCATCACCGGGAAGTATTACACTTCACTTCTGCACCAATTGAAGGATGCTATTCAGGCTAAATGTCCACACCTTGCGAAAAAAAAAAAAGTCTTTCATCACGATAATGCACCTTACACACGTTTGGGATTGCTGCTACAAAAATGCATGCTCTTCGCTTCCAAGTGATTCTACACCCGCCATATTTGCCGGATTTGGCTCCCCGCTATTACTTTTTGTTCCCAAACCTGAAGAAATGGCTGGGTGGACGAAGACTCACATAAATGATGAGGTTGAACCTGAGACAGGCGTTTATTTTTCACAGTTGGACAAATCTTATTTTACTATGGTATTAAAAAGTTGGAAAGATGTTGGACTAAATGTATTGATTTACACGGTGATTGTGTTAATTTCTCTTAAATCTTGTGTTTTTTGATCAGGCCGAGAACTTTTAGAATGCTCCATGTAAAACTACAAATTGTAAGCATGAAATACTTCAAAACATACTCGTGTTCTCATTTCCTTCATCATAAGCTATTAAGCTGTATATATATAAATATATATACATATATATACACATACATATACACACACACACTCACAAGATTTTCTGTGTATTACATTCAAAGCATTATCTTAAAAATAAATGAAGTATCTTACACATAACCAGCTAAACAATTTAACAATATAATAAAACCCCCAATAATAAAGGCTGTATATTATTATTTGGTTGTAAATACGCCCGGTAGGTGGGTAACGAGAAGCAAGATGTAATCCTGCTTTACAATTTCACTACAGCAGGTGTGGCTGCTCTTGGCAAATGCATAAGAACATATTCTTATCGAGAAAGGAGTCGTTGGCCAATGGCAATTCTGTTCAACCTGATTCACATTGCAGCATAGTCGTGTAACTAACGACCAGTGGGTGAATAGCACACAAAATGAATGCAGAGAAAGGATCTGGCTCGAGAACTTTACAGCATAAGTATAAGAAACGTCTTGAAAATACTATTGGTCTACACCCAAAATAGATAATGCTTTGTATAGACTTGCAAGCAAGATCAAGGTGCAGTGTGCAAGGAAAAATAAAAAAGTAACTGATTTTGCGGTTTAAAATATTCCGACAATGGTCGCTGCTATTCATGCTCAAGAAACAAGAATGGAAAACTTACAAAGACCTGCAGGCATATACCCTGCTTATACAACAATTTCATTAGAATATGTTTGTAATGTGAATCTGAGTGATTTTTATCATATACATGTAACCTTATTTATGTTAAATTATTGTGTATTATTATATTACAAGGATATAGTAAAAAATTGGAGGACTTTATATCCTTTACAAATTATAAATACTTTCTTTATAAACTCTTTGCTGTGGAACGTTTAGATGCCTAATAATGTATTTATAAAATACTTGAGCTATAACGTTTACAAAAATATATCATTTATGTCTCCTCTTACTGCAAGAACACAATGAAACCCTTGGGATCAGTCACTGATTATTATTAATGGTATTTCACATGCGATTGTTAATTAATCTACCCTGCTTAATAGTTTATCAATGCAGGAGTGACGTAAACAAATTTATTAACACATTGTCCGATCATAATGATTTATTAGCACACATTCTAAGGCGCCGTAAAGTTGCATGCCAGAGGTCGTAAATGAGATTTGTGGCAAATTTTCTCTGGGTACTTCGATTTCCCCTGCCATTGTTCCTTCATCTTACCTACATTATTTCTGGAAGCTACCGCAGAATCTCTGCCCATGATTATGCTTAGTATACAGCGAAAAACGTGCCCTCGAGTAGAACACTGTGAATAAATGCAATCTAAGGAATTTTAAAATTCAGAATTCAACATTTTAAAACCGCTGCAATAGGAAACTGAAAAACACACAAAAGTATACGTTTCACTACATCCTTAAATTCATTGGTACGGAAAAGTGTCTGCAAATTTTCTTCTCGCGGTGAGAACAAGGGAAACTTCACCTAGCCCAAGCCTCCTAAACTGTGCGTTTCTTCAAACCTATATCTGTAAGTATCATAAAACATTAAAAGTATAAAGCAAAACAAATTTGATTTTAGCAGGAAGTTAGGCGATGAAAGTTTCCAGAAACGTATTGCTCTGTTACGTAGAAAGTGACAAATGCAGGAAATAACTTTTTTAACTGCTTTCTCCTCCCTTTAGCAAGTTGTAGCATGTGAGGTGCGGGACCAGGGGGGAATTTTCTAGCTCACCGACCCGGCTATAACATAACTTTAATCACCGACATCCCATACGAACACCGTAGAGCACCCCTGAGGAAGCATTTGATCTCAGGGAAGCTGTAAACAGGGTTGGATTTAGATTGGGGCCGCATTCGCACTGTTTATTGCAGCCTAGTGGCATCCAATCCGGCAAGTTCTCCGCGCTTAAAGCTCAGATAGTTCATGTTAACTCTTCCAACTCCTGAGAAACAAATACACTAATACTCGAAAGAAACGTTATTAAGTTTGCTTTTGGCATATCCTTGTTTCGGATACCATAATAGATGTGATCGCACAAAGAATGTGAAAAAGCAAGAAGTAAAAGTACTAAATAAATAAAATTAATATGTTGAAAGAGTTTGGCAAAATAAATTTGTGCTTTTAATCTCCTATATTTCTCTAAAAAATCATTTTATCAAAGAAATTTGTTTTATCCACTGAAGAATGAATACTCTTTAAATATTTTTCCAGGTGCGATAAAACGTTTTCACAAAAAATTACTATTATACTTTGTCCAATTAGGGAAAAAGTAGTAGCAATCAGAAATCAAAGAATAACTGGGCAAGGTTCTTCTATAGAAGCATCTAACCTAAAAAAATAGCGTAAAGGCACGCAAAGTTAAAACCTTGCATTAATAATGAAGAACGTAAGCACTGAACAAATTTTTAAGCAATAAGACAGGAAATGATTGATAATAAGATATAATAAGATTGGTGAAAGTAATTAAAGAGAATTTTTAGGAGAGAGATAAAAATGTTTTAAAAATAGGTAACAGAAATGAAAAGTAATTTTAAGTAGTATAATAATTTTAATAACGTTTAACGCCCGTTTTAACAACTGAAGTACCACAGGCAGAATAATAATAATAATAATAATAATAACAATAATAATATAGCCCATAAAGAACTGTATTAAAGGCCCGGTGAAAATGTTACAAATATGGCAATATACATATAACATACGAACATGAAACATATAGTGATTAGCGCTATCGAAGTGTTTCACTGCGAGCTGAAATACATTTTCTACGGGGACTGTTCAATAAAAATTATCATAATTTGTACAGACATAATTCTCGCTCTAAAATTAAACTTTACAATATTGTATTAGTTTAATGCTTAATGTAAGCGTGGTACTAGTTTCGTTGTTGTCACTTCTGGTTCCCGCCTGTGACAGGTGTGAATGATCAGCTCAGTTCTGCGTATAAAATACTGCTCTGAAATTCTGATTTCGTTTCAACAAATATTCACCTGTGGCCAATGCAATGTTACGTAAGGCCTAAGGGAAGTTCGTTTTTCATTCCCCTATAGCACAGCTTTAAGATGATTTAAATTTGTTTTATTTTGTGTTTTTCGTCAATAGGACTATAACCACGTTCAACAACTCGCTCCTCCGCCTCATTCTCTGATTCACCACACCAGCAATCTCCGTTCGCACTCGTCAACAAAGGTCTCTGTCCAAATGTGAGATACATTTTGTTTATTCTCGTCATTACATTATAAATTCTTCATAATGTTCATCATATATACTTCAATTAAAAAGTTTATACCTTATGCTGATAAACTTTGATTTTAAATTACAACTCATATAAATAGAACAAACATTTATAAAAACTTACTCCAGAAGTTTCATGTGTGTGTGTAGCCCACGCCTTCATGACATAGGAAGTTTGTGTACATCTACAAAACAATAGTTTAAATAAAAGTAGTGGTATGTTTATCTATAAAATGGAACATTACAAAAACAACCCTTAATGGCAAAAAGCAAAATGTTTTCTAGATAACAAGGAAGGAAAGAAAGAAAGGGAAAACCCCACAACTGTTATATGTGCAAGAATTAGTAAAAACATAGGATATTGAATGAAAAAAAACAACTTTATTAAATGCTAGTCATACACAGCACGCTTCTTCACGCAACTATGTTATATAAACTGGCCACTAAATTCCATGGTGACGTTGCTTTTGCTAGTTGTGGGCTCTATAACACTTCACATTATTTACCTCGCTAGATATAGGCTGTTGTGGTGGCACACCTGCACACTACATGTGTAGAGTAACTAATGGTTGCGGCTTCCTGTATAACGCTATTAAGATTACCGCTGGTGATTCACAGGACGGTTTAGTCGCCAAGACATTTCTGAAACACATCGTGCGTTGGCAAGATACTCCAGTTTGCACGTGTACTTAAGTGGATTGCTATTTTCTCGAAATCTTGGGCTCCTAGAACGTGTAGGGCAGTGTAAAGTTTTAAAAACTTTTTTTTAAATAAAAGACAACTTATTTCCAATATTCTTTGTCTATATCTTTATGTACTAAATGTTAGATGTCAGATTTTCCATTTTTACAGCATTTGTTCAATGTTCATTTTGAGGGAATTGGTTAGTTGTATATTTTAAAATTATAACACTCTTCCACGGACGTTTTCACAATTGGTCATTCCTTTTGTTATCTAAGACTTTAAATCTATTTTTATTGTTTCAAGCTAATATGTCTATATAGTTGTCCTCTATAAACTTTTTTCAGTTCAATAAAATTCTGTGCAGATTATTTTGTAAAATATTCCAGACCTCTTGCTTTATCAAATGTTATTGCAAAGCTCATTTGGTGTGTCCAGAGTTAAACCAGAAATAAGTTTGAACCTTTTTGAACCTCTTGTGTGACTCTGTTATAAATATGTCATTTAGAATTAATTATCTTTTTTGTTATACCAAATCAAACACTTTTGATCCGTTTCTTATTTTAAAAGTGACAATAAATAATGGTGAAGTCATTATTTGTATTAATAGATCATTAGATCATTATATTTGCATATATTTTCGGCGTCATTTTTAACCTGTACGGGCTTAAAAATTGCCCGCGGGTCCGCTAATGCAGAGCAGGTACATAATCGATAAATTAATTGGTGTCTAAAACTTGCCTACAACATTGCTGTTGTTCAGGATACAAGGGAACTCAACGCTGAAAATTTAAGAATCTTGTAGCACCCTAAATGGAACAGAGCTTGGCGAAAATATATGATTTGTGTCATATTTTCATGTGTTGTATCGCATTAGTGTCTCGGAGTACACACGTTTATATTATTAAGTCAAATCTGTCAAGTTTTCAAAAACGTTCCTCTACATTTTTACATTTGGTTTATAACTTGTTTCATCCAAATGGAAGTGCAGGGATTCTAATGTCCACCAGCAGCAGATTGTCATCTCATTGTGTTAGCAAAGTCAACCATCATATAAACAAACCATGACATAATGAAAAACATAAAACGAAGAAATATTTTTTTTCTCAAATTATAAAATTAAAGAAAAGATTTCTCATCTAAGAAAAATAATGAATGACACAATATATTTTATGTCTCATATATCCATGATAAATAATAGAATAATTTTACCTTTTACAGTGTTTACTAATTTTAGAACAATATTTAGATCGTTAATTGTATTCTAATGTGTTCGTTGGTATTGTTCAGTACTCATTTGTATGCTTCGTTATGATAAAGTCTGCTCTAAAGATAACGGGCTCATTTCTTTATTAAAAATCTGCCCCTACTCAGCCCGGGCGTTGTACTTCGATCGGTGGGCGTAGTAGAAGAAAATTAGATGGACTCAAAAAACTACCTGTTGTTCATTTCCTGCCATTACCGACCGTGATTGTACTATTTCATAAACATTAGTGGATGTTTTAATATTCAGGTCATTAGGAAATACAGAATGAAATAGCTCATTATGGAGAAGGTGGTGTTATGATTGAGTTTTCATGCCTAACATGCAATTTTTCTCATGAAATGAATAGAAAATTGTTGCTTTCAACATGAAGTACAAGAAAACTTAACATGTAATAAGTTCAATACTATGATTGCATAGGAATCATCAAGAATGCAGTGTTGCAGTTATGTAAATATTTTTGTAATAAAGCTTAGTGTCTCTACTGTTTTAGATGAACCCTCATCAGAGTGTATGCTTATCTTATTATCGTGGAATTGTTGGAACGTATAATCCTAAGCAACTCTAATGGCACTCGCCGGGTGTCGACCTCATATCATGTGGACGCTGTTTCAGCTTGAGCCTCCGAAAGTACCTTAATTGTCTGCAGTTAACAACGGATAACCGAAACACATTAAGAGGCAAACCACTCGGATATCCCAAGACCGTAGCAACCATCAGTCACGTAGCAACTATCACCCGACCTCATTAGGACAGCAGTAGCGGCTGCTTTCTATCAAAGATCTGCGGCAGGTAAATAACAAACCGTAAAGGAGATGTAAATAAAGTATAAATTTCAATTTGGAACTTGATTTGCACGACAGTGATGCTGTTCTCGCTGGCAATGTCTGTGCGGTGTTCTGCTGCATGTGTTCATAATTTTAAACTTAGTTTTCCGGAGGAATTTCAGTCACAGGCACTTCTGCTAAAAGTGTCATGATATTGCCAGACTGGAAAAGCAAAATGTCCTCTGGTTTCCTTGTTATCCAAAAGAATAACGTATATATAAGCTTGTAATATATATCCTCAGTAATTTTTATATGTGGAGTCAAGAAGCGTAATTCAAAATTAAATTAATAGAGATTTTTTAAAAGGAAATCCTTTAGTTTTTGAGAGTGTAAAATTTAAGAAATTTAAGTGTATCCTTTTCTGTCCAGCGCTAATACTACTGTTCTTTATTTAACGAAAACTGAAATGGGATGTCAACAAATGCACGTACTTGTTGAGCATAGCACAAATGTTTTACTTGTAAGCAGTTCACAAAATATCCGCTCAATTCCATTTTCGTTGTATTAATGAATGAAAAAAGCAATAAATGGCTGTAAAAGGGCATTGCAATCAATAATAATTTTAATTGTGTATGAAACGGCTGTACGATCCTCGGCTATTTGGGAGAGTTGTTTGCTTAATGTACATGCCTTACACCCTCACCCTCAATGAATGTTCAGTCATAGTGCTTTATCTCTTCATTTTCCTCTGCGTTCCCGCCCAGCATAAGCGCTGAAGGATATGGCGTTTGGTGCCAGTGCTTGTTGTTTTGGGTTATTTATGGGGCGCTCTCTAACATCTCAGGTCATCTGCGACCCATTCAATTCAGGGCTTGAAACGACCGATAAATTTTGCTCGGAGGTCTCTTCTTTCAGGCTTGAGGTTATCTTACATGCCGTAAATCTACGATATGGGACCCACGGCTTTACTAACTTTCCGAAGGAAGCCATACTTAGGACTTTTACATCCGAACAAAATCCATCGAGCCCGGATTAAACCTGCAAAGTTGGGTTTAGGAGGCAAGTATGATTACCACTACACCACCAGAACATCTTAGCTTTCGGTAGATAGTGCATAGTGGAATATGAAGATGCTCGGCAAATTAAAAGGAAATAAAATACTTTTTTATGAAGGGATCAAGTGTAGTGTTGTTTGATATTCTTGTTGATTAACATTATACAAATAATTGTTTTCGCTCCCTGGCGTTTAAGTATTAATTTTAAAATAATAATTGATATTTGCATTGCCTAAATTTAGTCGTCATCGAGTGTTTTGTTTCGTATTACAATGGAAATTTGTTCAGAGATATCATTATTTTAGGAGAAAGTTACATTGCATTTAGCTTCAGCAGTATGTATAATTCAAATATGGGAACACGCATTATTATTTTTGGGATATTTACTTTCAAATTTATTATTATTTCATTTTATGTATCTTCCGCATACACCACCTATGACAAGTGGTTAAATAATAATAATAATAATAATAATAATAATAATAATAATAAATACCAGGAAAGATATGCTTGGGGTCACAAAGGGGCATCTAACCCTTCTCTTTAATTGTTTTCACATAATTATTAATAATAAATTTTAAGCAAATTTTACAAAAATCGTAATGGGAGGAAAGGAATTTTGACCGGAATTTCCAGATGTTTTCCATTGTTACGGATCGAGTAAAATCTGGAACAAGTCTCGCTCGTGCGGGATCTATTCATCTGTCCTCTGCTACTTGTGCCATTTCTGTAGTCAGTTGATCCCATCTTTGCTGCCATAAAAATAGAAACAAAAAGTGAACGGTTGCCTAGAAAGTTTGGACCTACATTTTTTCTTGGGCAATATTTAATCAAATGTCTTAAAATTACCAACATTGTATACCGTGCTTTCTTTTAAGTGTGTGTGCGGTTTTTTTTTTTTTTTTTTCTGTGAACATTTCATTTAGTTCTATAAATTTATTTCATCCAGACCAAAAGAGATGAAAATGAAAAGTGCTAATCTGAACTGGAGTAAGTGGGACAAAAATGCAAAACTAATATGTTACAGCTTTTACTTGAGTGACACATTGCCCTGTTACCCTGAAGCTATATAGCTATATTACTCGTTGTTTGTGTTCTTCAAAACCCAACTGTAGTTATCAGAGTTGGTTGTTGTTTCTTTTGGAATATCATGTCAATAATATATAGCTAATCCTTCAATAAGACAGTGATCTTTACTGATAGTGTTGCTACAATCATTGTTACAAAATTTCAAGTTCTGCACTACCAAACCTAGGTGCATTTATTTCTCTTTGGCGTATGTATTTTAAGTTATGAACAATTTTTTGTTTTTTTGGTATTTTTAGCAGGGCACTCTGTTTTATTAATAGTTTAAAGCATACATTTTTATTTATTATTATGAACAATGCCAATAAGCTTATCCCCGAAAAAAAACTGTCCAATCGTCGTTCATATCGTGCTGTAAAGGTCAAACCAGTTTTCTTTTAGCGAACTTCTTCATCATGACCATGGCGTCCCTTGAAATGTAACAAGGGAACTGGTATTTAAATGAAGAATGTATTACATACATTGCAACATATACTGAAATTCATCTTCAAAGTCATCAGAAGACAAACTTACAGCAGAGAATGTTGAAGAAAAGGCTGCTTAAACATGTTTCCCATGGCAACACATTCTAAAGAACTTGACCTCGCAGGGATTTGCACGGATTACGCTGTCAGGATTATGACATCGATACAGGTTCGGAATACAAAAGAGGTTACACCTACAAAAGAAAAAAAGAAAAAAGTTACCGAGAAACACAAGAAGGGAAATGTCTAGATTGTCTATCGGCTAGACTCTGCAAGTTTGTTCCATCTTATTTGAAGTACGCAGCAGGGCGAACAAAAGAGGGAAAGTAAAATGGTTGAAGCGAGGGAGAGGGGAACTACACAAAATCGTTGGTTGACATAAAGCTGGTGTATCCAGTGTCAGGTTAAGCGTGACATTATGTACTGCTTAGTGTTTGGGAACTCTTAAAAAAATTTATGCAAAGCCGTTCAAAAATATCTGAACTTACAAATGTCTGCTACAAAGAAGAATTGTAGTAAGAAAAATCGGACATTGACCAGACGCTGCTCGTTTGCTGTGCAGTGTTATCTTAAGTCAGTCGAATTTCATGCTTTACAACACTGCTGTGAGTATTCCCTGGTTGTTTATAAGGCAGGCTATCGTGACATTAACATAAATATTGCGTGAAACTTCGTAAATCCTTTACTGAGAATATTAACATAACGAATGCAGTTTATGGAGGTAATTGTTTAAGCCGTAGTCACTGCTATGAGTGGTATCCGCGGTTTAGAAGTATTCGGGAGAAGTGTCTCAGACGCCTATCAATGTCAACTGATGACGCTCATGCGGCGAGAATTAATGAGACTATTCGCGCAAATTCGACGCCTGAATGTCGAAGAATGTCATGAACTCCTGACAAAAAGCATGCTGCAGCAAAGTTTATCTGTCGATCCGGCACATGAACAGTTAAATATGTCAGGAGATCTTGGATCGCGTTAATGAGGGTAGAACTTTTATGAAGTGAAGTGATAAAATGTTGAAACGAAAGTCCATTCACCACAGTGGGTTGGAAAAATCTTCACCAAGACACAAAAAAAAAACTCCGATTTTTTCTTTGAGGTTGTTATTTATCACGAACTTCTGCCGGGGGTCATCCTGTAAATCCAGGTGTTAATAAATGTTCTAAAATGTCTCATAGTAAACATGAGAAGGAAGGGGCCTGGGCTGTGGAGACATAAATCATAAATCCTACAACACGATAACGCACCAGCGTATTCATCATTGGTTGCTCGCGACTTTTGCGCGAAAAACAGAATCACTGTTCTTCCCCACCCTTCATACTCTTTCTGATTTAGTGGCTGCGAACTTTTTTATTTCTTTCCAATTCTGAAATCCACGAAAGATTCGACTCAGCTAAGGAAACTAAGCAAAATTAGCAGACAGAAATTAGCGTAATATTGAAAAACGCATATCGGGACTGCTTTCGAAGATCAAACACTGTTGGGAGGGGGTGTATCAATAGAGAGGGAAATTATTTCGATGAGACAGAGTTCAGTAAGATGAAGTAAGTCAAAATTTCAAAAAATAAAAAAGAACTTTTGTTGGTTATTATTAATTATTTCTACGGAACAATCCTTGCAAGCGAGCTTAGTCTAGCAATGAAATTTATGAACACTCAGAAGATTATTTTCCTTATCCTGCATTGTGACTAGAAACCACGAAGTAACAATTATACACATATTTTATCCCAGCAGACTGCCCTCATTCACTCAGCAACACTCAAAGTGTACAGTAGCTTTCATCATAAATGTGTGATTTCATAGCCCTTAGGAGAACAGACAGCTAAGCTTATTAATATTTATAGACCTCCAGCCTACACAAAACGGAAACTGTGTTCCTATTAAACTGAAACATCGGATGAGTGCTCTTTTTGGAGATCATTAACTCCACACTTAATGTGCAACAGTATGCAGGATATTAACCTTTTAATATTATATTCAAAGTTTTTCAAGAAGATAACTGTCCTAACTCTTAATTCTGCTGCGTCGGAAAGCAACTGCATACCAATTATTACAAGAATCATTTCTGCACAATTACATTCCAACTAATTCAAAGTCTTCTCGTATAGTTTCGAGTACAAAGTCATGAACTTTGAACTGATTTAAATGTCAATTAAATAACGGACTAGTTTATACTCGGCATGGATCTAAAACCTGTTGAGTACAATTAAAATGCAAACAAGTGGTTTACTCATCTTGATGTCATCGGATAAGGCGTCATATGGAACAAGTATTACTAGGCAATTGCCATAACTTCCTCTAAAAGTTGTTCATAACAGCCTGACTTGAACAACAAGAACACGGTTCTCTCATGCTGCAGGCAACGCAAGGCATAGTGAACATGCTGACAGATTTGCTGAACAGTACTAGCGGGAAGTTTTACCTCACGTACCCTGATTCAAACTCGATCTAACAGACTTTTCCCCAAACTTAAAAACCCCATAAGTGGCCAGCAATATTCTTGGCTGTACTTACTGAAGCACGTCCGTAAGTGGGAACGTGATCAAAATTTCGAATCTTCCAAAATGTTGGAACGCAATCATTCAGAAGCAGAGGAACTACAAAGAAATATAAGAAGAAATGCCTAACACTCTTCAAGTATGCATAAAAATGTGTGTGCTAACTCGGGTGCCCGAAGTCGCTAAAGCATAACTCTTACACAAGAAGTCTTGGGTTCGATACTGGCTAGAACCGTCCTCCCTGACTGAGATTTTTCCTGGTTGTCCTAAGCCCTCATCATTGTTAATGCCGGGGGAGGTACCCCAAAATTAGATCCGTAAGGCCCACTTCCAAAAAAAATTCTTTCCCAATCTGTAATTTCATCTCGATGAAATTGTCCACCGCCTGTGATGCCTCAAAAGCGTATGTGTAAACACTACGGAAAACAAGGGTTAGATCTGAAATGTGCCTCATATCGTGTGAGAAACATTTGACCAAAATATGTATGTCAAAATTAACATATTCATAAGTTACTTCTCGTCATGCAATGTTATATCTGTTGCTCGGCCCTGAAAGAGGAATCTACCATTGCGTAAATTATTGTAATATCAGAGGTTTCTAACACAATTCATACATTATGTCAGTTTGAAATCCAAAATATAATTAAACAGCTACATATTGCTCTTTAAAGAAGTTTCTGAAATGTTTAGAGTAATGGTGAATGGACAAAAGCATCGATTAGGACCTCTATGATCACATATTCATTTCCAAAAAGACAAATAATAGCACTTTCAAAAATGCTGTAGTGCTGAAAGTTTCCCTTTGTTGATATTATTTAACATTATTTTAATGCACTATTGAAAATAGTCCAACGGTTCTTAATTTTCGTTGTAATCCTAAATTTATGATAGTTTTAACACAATAATAACCCAGTTATATTACACTGGTAAGTTAATTGTTACTTAGCTCGGTGGGTCAAGTGGTAATCCTTTAGACTCGCATTCAGGAGGTTCCGGAATCAAATCCCTAGCGGCTGGCTGTACTGATCATAAATGTCCATGTAGTTTCTGCTGCTCGCTTAGGAAAATGCTGGGATGGATCTTCTACACGATAGTTTCGCTGTAGAAAGTTTCTGCCCTGATATCAAGTCCGGAAGCGGCCCTTCTGAGGGATCGAACTCCTTAGATGGAGAAGTCGGTCCTGGTGGTGTAGTGGTAACCATACTTGCCTCATAAACCCAAGATCGCGGGTTCGATCCCGGCCAGGACCGATGGACTTTTTCGGGCGTAAAAGTCCTAAGTATGGCTTCCTTTGGAATTGAAATAAAGCCATGGGTTCCATGTCGTACATTTACCGCACGACAAAGAACCTCAAGCCTGAAAGAAGAGGCCTCTGAGCAAAATTTGTCGGCCGTTTCACTACCTGAATTGAATGGGACGCTGATAACCTGAATGTTAAAGAGCGTCCGTAAATAAACCAAATGAAAAAAAAAGATGAATTCATCGGCGTCGGAAAAGAGTTAGGGACGTCTGTGTCTCACTTCCCTGACCGGTGGTGTCTCCTGCACCTCATCCCTTTCTCTCGGAGCTTCATTGAGAACGTAGTGACAAAAAGCTAGTTCTTGAACAAGAAATCTCCTCCTCCGGCCCTAACAATCCAATAAGGATTAGTGCTACAGGAACAGCGTATTATGTAGCTTAATCTAGATGGATTTATTCACCTGACTGTGTGCCTAATGGATAAGGCCACAGATAGTTTGAAGATCGTAGTTTCATTTTTTGTGATTAAATATGCTCATACATAATACGTAAAAATAAAAAAGTAATTAATGTGACTGGAATTCACGTTTACCAGACAGCAATATTATATCAACTGCATCAAAGAGACGTGCTGTACAACTTCTATACGTTGTTTTTACTTGGCCTTATCGCGATATTGTTACATTGTGAACTTGAATACTGTAGCGGTAAGTCTGTAGTCTTCAATGAAATTAATTAATTATCCTTGGCGCCTTAAAGTTATTTTGCATTCACCTTCTCGGAGTAAGAAAAAGCTCTGAAAAAAGCCTTACTGAAAATCGAACCATTTCCTAACCGTTCGTTATTGTATGGTATATTTTGAATGAAGGTTTTGTTAGTCGTGGTATACCAGTCCTTGGTGCAACTCAATGCCCTACCTTTGATATTTGAACAGGCAGACCATAGATTCTCTATCTCAAAGACCCCCTCGACTGTCTCTGAAATTACTGCGGTGTAGTTAATTAACACCCGGTATTTGAATCATGTGATTAGACGATGCTAGTGTAAAATAGCATTTATAATGTCTATATAGTGACTTTTGTTTTGCAGGTAATATTTATTGGCTTAAATGTATAGCAACTTTTATATCTTCACCTTGCGCAGTAAAACAAGCAAGAGCATTATAGTGAATAACACTAGCTTTCTATTGTTACGTGTAGTTTTCAAAGTGTTTTACAAGAGCGCTGTAACCTAATTAAACTGCAGTGAAACACAAAGCCAGAATTATTGCTTTAATTAAACTTTAGATTAGCTCAGGTGAAAGGAAATCTAGCACGTGAACTGTGAATCGCTCTTTAGCCTTTAGGGATATACCTCCTACAAATCCTTGCATACAATTAAGATACCCTTGCTTTATAACAACTACTGTTGCTAGAAATCTAAAATCAAAATTTATTGAATATATATATATATATACACTTTGAGTAGAATACACCTGAAGCTTATATGAAAGTTTTTATTTTATTGTAATGATAATATTTATGGAACTGGTTTAATATTTTACTAATACACAATTTATAAAGCAGAATATTGTTTTTTTTTTTATTTCTAAGGAGATCGGATTCTAAAACCCGCTCTTTTAGTGTACCTTGCATAAAATTGCAAGTAAGCTTTATACACCTTTGTGCAAATAAATGAACAAAGATATTATTCTTTTTTTTTATTTCACAAAAGTTCAAAATTACTTTTTACTAAAGAACGTTTTTAGTATTTAATATGCCCACTCCGGGCCTCAATTACCATTTTCATTCGTTTGGGCATAGAGCCAGAAGTTTCTTACATATTTCACTTATTTCAGGGTCATGAAACCACACTTTTATAACAGCGCAAATCATCTTTTCTTTACTGATGCAGTCCAGTTTGCTCATTCGTTTCTTGACAATCGCCCAAAGATTTTCTATGCGGTTGAGATCCGATGAATATCCAGGCCAGTTCAAACACTGAAAACTATTTTTCACCATGAAGTCTTTAACATTCTTCGGTCTTGCTGGAAAATCGCTTTTCAATGTTCAGTTTCTCTGCCCATCTCTTCAGTTTTTTGAGGCGGCTCTTTACTTTAAATTTGGGATGTACTTGTCGCTATTCGTCATTGCGTCAATAGAAATGAAACATTTAGTGTCATTGGAGCAAAATAATCCCAAAATATATTTTGGGCCATTTTGTTTTCAGCCATCTTGTCCTTTTCTTTGGTTTAAAATTGACCTAATCTCATTTTTTTCCTTCTAATTATATTATTAACAGCCCAAATTTACATTGCATTCAGCTGCTATCTGTCCGAGTCATAATACTAAATTCATCGAGGGTTACGATCTTAACTTCTCTTCTTAGATGTAAAATCTATTATGAATAAAAATATACTTGCTAAATAAAATGTTAAAATAGCTAGAAACACAAGTTGCTTAACTTCTAGTACAACCAATAAAAGCAATAACTACAATTAACTACCTCAACAATGGGTGTGAATAATGCGGTGTAGAATTGGAGGGAAACGGTATTAGCACTGAATAACTTAAAACACTAAAATTACCTTGTTCACATTAATTCGATGGAGAATGTATATATATTCGTTTTTCTGTCTCAATCTACATATGTAATATAAAGTTAATTAAAAGTTAAGTATTGAGGTAGAAGGTTAAAAATAATGTTCATTACATTTTAGGTTATACCTCAACTCAGCTAACCCCTCTTTGAAACTGAAATGATGTTATTTCTGTTTTAGTAATACTTTTTTATAAACGGTGTATTTTACAAGAAAAATCAGAAAAGCGCATTAATCATGAGTTACGAAGTAAGTTGTAGTATTGTAGCATTAATTATTGTAATTTGACACAAAATAATTGTTTTTCACACTACAGCAAGCTGACTTTTTTATTCTGTTCAAAGTCTAAAAATAATAATAAAAGTTTAGGTTACCAGGCAACGATATAAAATAAATTCGTGATCAAAATGTAATCCTTTAAAATGTATGTATAGAAAGGTAGGAATCCAGACTGAAGGTGGCTAGGGGTTAGGGATGAAACCTAAATTATAATATTAGTTTTAAGCTCAGTCCGTTATTTGTTTCTTTAATTTAGGCAGAAAAAATGTATAAATATATTAATCTATAATTATTAATATTAAGTAATACAGCCCATTTCGGAACTTCTGAGTGTTTCTCTTTCGTTATTTGTTTTATTTATTATCGCTTAGAATGCACTGGTCTTCTCGCGACGTCTGTAGGTTGGATGTGACTACTATAGGTGTAAGTTTTTAGGAATAAATGAAATGAAATAATAGCGCAAATGAGCTCGGAGTCCTAGGCACCTTAAAGCTATCTGGCATTCACTTTCTCAGAGTAAGAAAAAATTCCGAAAAAAAAACGTTACTTGAATGCTTAACCTGATAGGATTTCGAATTCAGGACCTCCGGATTCGAAGTCGCAAACACCCACTAGACCATGAATGCGACCCCCCCCCCCCTTGTAAGACACAACTTTTTCACAAAAATGCATAAACAACAACATATATTACGTTGAATGCTCGGTTATTTTTAAAATTTTGCTCTGTCCAAATATAAACATAACAGTTCAGGATGCCCTGCAATAATAAACCAGTAATGTGGTAACAGCTGCAACCAATTTAAATTTAAGCGCCACTGAAATTTCATTCTTTCGTTGCTGGAAACGAAAGGATGAAACCTATAATTTAACCAGCATTGGTTTGAAACTTCCCTCTAAAAATCTGAACTTAACTTTTTCTAAATTAAAGGTGCTTAGTTTTGAAATGAAATAATTCAATGTAAGTAGTTAAAAGCAATACAAAAATTGTGCGAAAATAAGAGACATAAATTTATACCGTTAAATAATGCGGGTATAAACACTAAATTAATAAATTGACAAATTTTAAATTATTAGTTAAGAAAAGTTTAATTATTTAAACTTATAAAGGTACTTAGAACTGAAATTAAGTTGGTAATATGTTGCAAATAATATTTTGTATTAAAATTAGAAACATTATACAGTGGACTCTTTAATTCGATTCCAAGATGTTATGAAAAAGTCAAATTATCCCAAAATTCGAATTAGCAAAAATATAGAAACACAAAATCGCATTTTGCCTCTTCTTTTAGAACATTTATTTTTTTATCTATAATGTTAATATATAAAACGCGCAACACTTCGAGATTACTAATAAATGTACTCTACATGGAGAAATTATAGAGAAGTTTTCACACATTTTTGTTTTTATAAATCGTAATGCGCGAGGAGGTTCGGAAGACAAAACCTGCACATAATAAAGATGGAAATCCACACTATTGAGTAAAGGGGTGCAAGCTGCAAGTACAGTACAAGCGAACAAAAGCTATGCTTACAGCTGTTTATGAATAAATGTAAAAAAATTGAAATGTAATTATTTGATCACTGCTAAATATTCGTTATCCAGCATAAATTGAAATTCAGGAATAAATATTGCGTTTTAATAAGCAAAATGCTGCCTTAAAATTAGCCAAATGAAATGTTCGAAAATTCGATTGAAATTAAAAGTGTTATATTTTTTCAGTAGGAATTTCAAGGGGAATAAGCTACATTTCCAATTATCAAATATATTGAATTATTATCGAATTCGGAATAAGAAACAATTTTATAGTTTCATCATGAGTATTAGTTAGCAGTACAATTGAAGGTGAGAGAAAATATTAGTAAAATCAGGAGATGGGAAAAACAAAGTAACAGAAAGGAATTGAACACAAAGAATAAAAAATTAGGGGGGAAATAAAGTTCACAATTATGTATTGGAAATATAAGAAAAAACAAACAAAGAAGAAGAAAAGAAAACTAATAAGAAATAAGGGAAATGAACCAAATTAGCAAAGGAGAGCGAAAGGGAATGTGCAAGAATAAAAACTGTCATTAGCGCTATGTAACAGAAGAAAGAAAGCATGTAGTATTTTAGGTTTTAGCTGAACTATCATAAACGCGAATTTCATATTCCTAGTGATGGTGCTATAAGAAAGAAAGGAGTATACTCTTTAGCTGTGTTCTCAATCTTACGTCAAAGGGAGAGAAAAAAAAAAGTAAAGGCATTGGGACAGCTTAAAATGAACAAATCCCTACCGGAAAAGACATTAGGTCTGCCTGCGCTTCATCATCAAAGCCCTAATAATAGCGGGGACATTCTGCGACTTCTGCCCATTCGGCTGGAAAATTTCAAGCCACCACCTTCGACGTCATTGTCTCTGATCGTCTCCAAAGAGATTCGCTAGGCTGCGTACAATTTGCTTCAAGATTATCAAATGAAGGAAGCTTTCACGGCAGAGTGAGCTTTTACAAGGTACGAACGCGCAGTTATATCGAGCAAAGATGAACTCAGTCGCGCGAGCGGACCGGTAGCACGCTCAGAGAAACTAAGTAAGCATCACAGGGGTAATGCAGAGTCGCAGAAAAAGGAATTTTGTGCTTTTTGAAGAATTTACTTTCCGTGCCAACTAATAAAAAAAACCTTTCATATAATGAACTTAATGATGGCTAAATTAAGTCCCTCTAGACGTCAAAGCTGAGGGGGTGAAAATGATCCGGAACTGAGTCATAGTGTTAATTTAGTATTCTTTATGAGCTAACATCGTTGTGGGGTTTTTCTATGCGAGACATGATTTAGCAGCGTTCAACGAATTGAGCTTAAACGTGAGAAATATTAGCACATTCTCAAAAAAAATAAAAATAAATAAATAAATAAAACAGATATTATTGCTTTTCAAACTACTCTACACTGACGTTTAAGCGTTTTCCATCCTGAAAAGCACATCAACTCAAGTTTCTTTTGCGATATCACTTCTGCATTCTTCTAAGCTGCGATGGACTTTTCATCAGACGAAAACTCAGTCGTTTAATTAAGCAATGGTTTGACGATGTGATTGATTATCGACTGGGCATGGAAATGTTTAGTTAATTAGTATCATTCTCCAACCTCCTTTAATTCTGGAAAGTATGCTTATGAAAGTGAATATAGATGTGTTTCAAGAGTTTAAAACCAAAATAAAAAAAGAAATGAAAAAACTAATTGCATCTAAAAGGCGTGAATCAAACAACTTCTCATTCATATATTATTATAATTAATAATTAATAATAATAATAATAATAATAATAATAATAATAATAAACCGGTGGGGCTGTGTTGACATAAAAAATCATTTCCCTTTAGAATTTGAAAGTGGAGAATATATTTCTATAGCCGCTTTAACTTCTATGTTCACATTGTTACTGACTTATAAAACAATTTCTGGTGATCGTAGCTTCTTATTGGGTTTACGAGCCAGCAGGTTGGGCACTAGATCATAGAGGAAGTTCATAAAATTTTGAACAAATGCTTTAAATTATAAGGTCATGTTTATATGTTTTTTGCGTCATATTTAAACAGTTAAAGTCATAAATGCATGCATATTTCTAATGTTCAAGGTGACATCTTCAAGTTTCATGCCGTCCATTTCCCAAAATTTATTTTCCTCTACTGTCACGTGTTCAATGCACATTCTACTTAGCATTGACCAGTTCCAAATCTTTCTCCACCAAAGGCCATACATACCAAGTTTGAATGTTTGGTTTTTTTTCCGTAACAAAAGTGGTCCTTCACTTTAACCCATATCATCTCTATGGGGTTCAACGCTTTATTTATAAACCATAACTTTCCGATGTTATCACTCTCATTACCTAGGGGGTAATAATAATAATAATAATAATAATAATAATAATAATAATAATAATAATAATTTAATAACAAGAGGTTACCTTATGAAAACTGGCTAATAGTCCTTATTCCTTATAGCATATAGGAGGGGGTTCCCATATATTCAACTGCGCAGAAATGAATAAATCATTGCGGTTATCAGTAGATAAAATCAAAATTATGTTTTTCCTGTTTTCAAAACTCTTTACGTGAAAAAGCAATACTATTATGAGAAACGCCAGTTTATCCAGAATATAATGAAATACTTTTCGGCAAATATGTTAAACACATTTATAGCTATACTTTTCTCATCTCTACTTAGACTTACTTCTTTTGTATCCGTTTTATTTCACTAAACGACTATATTTTTATTCTGGTATGAATGAATCATAGCTATTGCTATACCGCGGATTTTTATGAATTTAAAATATTAAAGTATTATGTGTATAGTGACTGTTTGTTTCCCATTTTATCGAATTTGGAAGGAACGAAGCTATTGCAGTCTTGCCGCGGGAATTTGACTATTATTTTAGCGAATTGTGTAGAAATGTAAGCTGTTGTGGTTGTACCAAGGGAAAGAGTTTTACTAATCTCCAAATCTGCATCGATCGTACCTACTACTCACCGGAAAAAGATTTAAAAAAATCATAAAAAATGTGCCAATTTTTATGTGTGTGTGTTTTAATGCTCTAGCCGTCACACTTTTTGGTTTTTCAAAATGAAACTCGGCACATAGCCATCAATTAAAAATTATTCGTCGAATCTGTTAAGTAGCAAAATTGTATCATTGAGGGCGGGGGGTTTAATCTACAACGAAGGTTTAAAAAAATGAAAAATCGCTGTAGCTGCCGCTTTATCTCAACGAAACCGAGTAAAAATCTTTAAAGCAAATTTATAAAAGTAAAATTTTCGAAAACCATGACAATCGGCTACTCGGAGTGGAGGTATATCTGAAAAGCTTTTGGGGGTTAAAGTAAAATTTAAAAATCACTCTAAAGGCTGCAATTTTAAGTTTTTTAAAAGAAAACTCGGTAAATTCATTGAAATAGTTCTCGAAAATTAGTGAAATCGGACTATTAGGAGGGGGGCTATTTCAAAGCCATAATTTAAAAATCGCTCAAGTGGCATTAATATATGATTTTTCGCAAGGAAAATCCGTATTTAAATAGAACAAGAAAAATCGTTTCTGAAAATCACGGGGCATTAGGAGAGGGTGTTAGACTGTACCCTAAAATTTAAAATAGCTCTAATTGCTTTAGTACATGTTTTTTATTCCGCAACGAAACCCCCGTATATGCAATTTAAATAGAAGAAGAAAAATGTTTTTTTTTTAATCAGGCAAAGCAACCCATTAGGATCGGAAAGGGGGGGGTACTTGAAACCCAAAATTTAAAAATCGCAGCGCCAATAATTGTTTTCTCACAACAAAACTCAGCATTGCCATTTAAATCGAATAAGAAAATTAACTTTCGAAAATTATCAGATTATTGGGAGTGAGGATATATCTAAAAACTTTCGGGGTTAGACCTAAATTTTAAAACGGCCACAATTTAATAAGGAAACTCGATATATGCAATTGAAATAAAATAAAAAATATTTTTGAAAATCCGTGAAATAGGACTATTAGCAGAAGGTGGGGTTACCCAAAATTTGAAAATCGCTCTAGTAGCACCAGTATTTGTTTCTTCACAACAAAAGTCGGTATATACTATTTAATTAAATAAGAAAGATAGGGATCTGAAAATTAGGGAAATTGGACTATATGGAGTAAGGGTATACTGGAAAACAGAAATTTAAAAATTTCTCTTGTGTTTAATTTTCTGTATATAGTTTTAAAATCAAACGACAACTTAATTCAGCATATAAATTGTATTTATAATGCATGCGTATGTTTTATATTTAACAAAAGCGTCGTCTTGAAGATGGCAGCTGTGAAATATTAATCTAATATGTGTTTGAGAATTATATTTGTATGTAAGAGTTCTCTGTAGTAACCTTCAGAAAACGTTTGCGTTATATGTTTTTAATACAATAACATTTGAATTAAATTTTAAAGCCAATGAAAATCGATTAAACTTTTGATTGTTCTTCGCTGATTTTGTATATTTACTTAGTACATTGTAACATGTTTTTGTTTTATTGAAACATATGATCGTCTTCTTAAATACACAAAGTAATCGAAACTTTCTGCTATTTTTCTCTATTTAAGTGAATGTAAAGATATCATTGGGCAAGTTCATAAACATGGTTGCATTTAAAAATGTTTGAAAATACCTACACAGTATAGCTTTGTTTATCAGTGGTCATATGTTTCGTTTAATTAACGGTATACCATTAATTTTTGTGGTTTATGTCAATAACAATAATAATAATAATAACAATAATAATAATAATAATAATAATAATAATAATAATTCTAAAAAAATGTGGTTTCTCTTTTGTAATACTTATAAGATTGCAAGAATTCTATTTTTGTTCCCCTAATACCACACAGTAATGTCATAAATTATTTTATTTCATTAATTAAAAAGGGCTAATTTTCATATTATATTTATTTTTAATAAAAGTTGTTCAACCGGTGAGGAATTTGCTTAGTTACGCAGATCCTGCATGACAAACTTTAATGCATGTAGTCTTTTGTGTGAGCGGAATGTGGTGCGGTCAATGCCACGTGGTTAGGACCCATGCTAAGAATGAACGGAGTAGAGGTCTAGTTTACTATCAGTGTCTTGTACGTTAAGGCTATTGTATACACACTACTAATGTTTCGATATCAGTTTTCAATTGCAGAAATGTTATACGGCCGTATTTTTTATCTATTACTAAAAAATTCTATACGTTAGTAAACTTACTCTTTCTAAATTAAAATTATCCTGGCACTAGAATGTGTTATTTTTTAAGATTTACAATTTTTATACAAAACTCGTTTAAAAACTAGAGCGAAGTACAGAAGTAGAATATATGTGTAATTTTATTCTGCTCCCCTTTGAAATAAATATATTGTTACAGTTATTGTGATAAATGTGTTGATGATGGTGACATAACTAAATCGAAGCGAAAGTTGACTCATTGTTATTAGAAAATGGCCATTCCATTTTCTTTATATCTGACTCCGCTGATTATTCCACTGTTGACCTCCAATATTAAGGCAGCTAAACTGCTTATTGCCTCCACATTTACGTAGCTACAGCATGCAAAGAGACAATATAAACTATTTTGCATATGCATAGCTTGTCTGTTTTCCATATTTTCCACATGCATACAAACGAGACATGTGAACATATACCATTATGTCAAGGGGCCCTTCACAAATGTCTATTATAGTGATAAAGCAGGACACTGCTTTAGCATTGACGTTACTTGCAAATGCTAATATTGCCCCTAGTTCCTGTATTTCCACGTGGTGGCTGGAAATGAACTTAAGTAAAGATATATGCAAATGGTTTTCCATTATTTTTCAGGTCTAATTTTCTCATGAATTACTGAACTAATTCAGTATAGATGTGTTGGATCCCAGCCAATCAAAACTGCCTGTCCTGAACACTTTGCGCTCAACGTGCAATTTTAATTGCAATCATCACCTCGGCGTGTGTTATTTTTTCAGACAACAATTCTAAACTTTTATTGACAAATCCCGCCGTGAATATAAAAGCATTGTATGACACCATAGCATGTCGGTCTTGGTGGTCTAATGGTAAACATACGATGGATTTTTTCGAGCGTGAAAATCCTTAGGTGGCAAAGTCTGAAAGAGAAGGCCTCTAAGTAAAATTAGTGGCCCTTTCTCGCCCTGAATATGACACTGATGACCTGAGTTGTTACAGATCCCCCGTAAAAAAAATAAAATAAAATAAAAAGAATAATAATAATAATAATTCCATCTCTAATTTTATTGTGTTTGGTTTACTTTTCTTCTTATGATTAATTCTGAGAAATTTATTTCATGAATTGGAACCTCTACTTGAAAAATGCGTATAGAAACCGATCAAATACTCTGAATGCAGATGTTTAACAGATTTATTTAGGTTTAGCCTCAAACTGGAATATGTGATTTATACAGCCTTTAATTGGAACTGAAAATGCGATAAATCCACAGATAATATCGAATCACTTGTATAACATCCTTATTTGTAAAGTTTAATAGATGTATCAAGCAGACCTTCCCCCCCCCCCCGTTAAGAGTTATTTCAGGGACTAAGCGCGACTGCAGAAAGGGAAATGGGGAGATAGAACAAGCTCACATAAAGTTAGTATTTGAATTTTTACTGAAAGAATAAACAGATACAGTATTTAAAACTAATAATAATATGCACAAACCTATGTTATAAGATGTGACTAAAATGATGCCCCTCAACGGCAGTACATGCCGACATCTGCATTCTTCTGTAAGAGCATAGCGGTGCGGAACACGTTTCTTTTCATTGAGAGACCCTATGCCTCGTAACGTTATAACGAGTTAAAGAACAGTTTATTTTCTGGAACACAATGACCAGGATATTTTCTTACGCCTTTTAACACTTCTGTAAAATAATCCGTTTTCATATGTATATATATTGTACATAAAGCCCCGTTCATTATTACATTTATGTATAGTATAATTGATGAAGAACCATTAACACACAATTCATACACAATGAAATCATCGAGTAATACATGAACTCGCTCAAACAACAAGCTGCTACCTAGACGTGCATTATAGAATTTTGACGACTGGCTACTCCCAGTACGCAGCCGCGCTCTGCCGATCCACTATATTAACTTTAAACCAAGAATATTTCATATCAACTCATTGTTTTCACACCAAGCTACTAAGCTAATAGATTGCGTTGAAATACCGTGGAATAAATTTTCTAATAAGTTTTAAAAAATTACACATTCGTGCTAAAATCAACAATATTCATCCATCAATACAGCCCTGTTATTGTAATTAAATATTTGGGTACAGCGACTCTCTTATTTAGAGTGAATCCAAACTCTATCCCACAAAGTTTCACAAGCCGTCAAGGATGTTTTCTGAGTCTTTTGATATAAGGAACCCCCATGGTCTCCAGTGGTTGATTACCGGGTAATTTCATTGTTTTAGTTTTGTAATAACTAAATCCCCTTTGTATCTCCTTACTTTGAGTGCGATTGTTTCCAAACAAAACACAACATTTGACTGCTGTAGAGCTTGTTTACATTATGGTTCCCCACCAATTAATCAACTACTCATTACCTCCTGACAATTACATTATTTATTTTTAAGGATAGATGGCTAAACTTTACAAAAAGTGGCATGAAAAAGCACAAATTACATTGTTACACTGTTTGAAATAAATATTTAAATGTCGACCGCAATGATCACGACAAATTTCACAGCGACGCCTCATGTACTGTCGCGCACTTTCTAGCATCCCAGGAGATTGGCGCACACTGTCAGGAACTGCTACAATCCTATTAGTCCATATTGGTTTCAACGGGAATCACGTACAGTAGGGCTGTTCACGCAACCCAGAAGAAAAAGTCCATGGGCTTTAGATCTGGTGATCGAATTGGCCGTGGTACAGAACCACCACGACCAATTTACCTGTGTCCAAACTGTTCATCAAGGTGTTCCCTAACATTCCCTGCAAAATGTGCTGGCGCCCCATCATGTTGAAACCCCATTCGCCTGCAAATTATCAGCGGCACATCTTCCGGAAAACGTGGGAGGACATGTTGAAGGAAAGTCTTGTAGACCGAGTAGTATTGAGAACACGCTGAGACAGAACTAAGCAGGAGTGGCAGACCGTACTGAAAACACTACTGCGCTCTACTACTGCAGAGAACTGTCATATTCCGAGTAAACAGATACAAGGGTGTTTGAGTTAAATAAAATAAAAGCAATGAAATTATCCGGTAAAGAGCCACTGGAGGTCATGGGTTCCTATATCAAAACACTCAGAAAACATCCCTTAACAACTTGTGAATTTTGTCAGTGGAGTTCGGATTCATCCTGTTTATCCATCGGCTAACAGTTGAATACCCAAGAAAATGTAGATAATATGACGGTTTCAAGCGACCACGGTAGTTTGTATTATCACATTCATTACTAAGGAATATGTACTCATTGTTTAAACATCTTTTGAACTATAGTTTTATGTTTTTCAAAGCTAAGAAATTATCCCCCGTCTCACTCTTCTTTTCCTTTATTTAGTTACTAATATAAGCTCTGTGTGTTATCTGTTCTGCCACTATAAGCTTTGGCTGTGGGAAGATCAATGCCACATCTTACTTGTGTCACAAACTTGAAATTATGTTCTTGAAATTCGTCAATGAATTTGAAACCAAAACTTTTGCAGTCATTTTAGAAGAAATTTTGTACTGATTGTATGCAGATATTTGAAATATCAAAGAACATAAGCTGTATTCATACTTTCACCTATTTTCCTTTTCGTAACAGTTTGTTCTTTCATAATTATAAAACTTTCTCTTTTAACTAGATTCCTTTTCCATATTGCTGAATCGATTTTCTATTTCCCGTTGGAATTTCTGTGTCGCATGACATTATTAACAACTTAAATAACTTACTGTAATGCACGAAGTTATCCAGTATTACATAATAATATTTGATGACTAACAATGAAAATTAAACTGCTTAAAAGCAATTGCTAACCTCAACGATGTAATTAATAAAAATACCGAATCTTTAACATTAAAAATGTCAATGATGCCAACACCATAAACTGAGCAAAAGCGGTTCATGTTTAGATACTGTACCTTTCCTGTAATGTTTCATATTTTCTGAACTATATACCCGTATCTCCCACTAAATGTATTTAAGATGTGACCTTCTGCAGCAATACCGATTTAACAATCCATGACAATAACTCATTTTTTAACATGTGGCCTTTTTACATGGCCTGCTTCAGTCATTTTTTCCATTAAATGCATGACATTTTGACCGAGATCCTGTATCAAATGCGAATAAATGTCCTAGAATTAGACGCTCTTGTGTTTGAAAGTGTGGTATCGCCATTACTATGTATTTGACATAAATTAGTAACTTTTTTACTAAATTGTGTTTCTTACACTAATGTTCCTTTGTTTCAAAGATAAGTGGATACAGGTAAACGAAACGTTAAAGTTAGCTCAATGTATCTGATTCCTGGATTGTTGAAGCATTATGTTATCACGGTATTCGTTCGGCAAAAGAAACAAAACTTTCAACCTTATAATTGAATTAATGTGAAACTTCTCATTTCAGTAAATTATCTCGCCTTACGCAATAAAAACACCTTCCCAAAACACAGCAATTTCTCAACAATCCCTTAAATAGGTCAAAAGGATACTAAATTATTCCACTTCCCTTCCACTTTAAAACTATTTAAAAGTTAAAACATGTTTTTTGCTTAATTTACTTTTCCGAAATATATACTCTGCTCCTTTTTGTTCAACCAATAACGCAACCAAAACATATTTATGGATATTGTTTGCAGTGATTGTTCCATTTAGTAGTGATTCCTCCAGAAGGTTGTGTTGGTCCAAAAAATACCATACTGCGATTTCCTATAATTGTTATAGGCGAAAAAGTATGTAGTGGACTTCGATTTTGCGTCTAATATATGTGCTGCTATCTGTAGCGCACTTGGTTTGCAGTCGCGGTGCAAACCAACGTGGTAAGCTGTAGGAGGAACCGCTTGCCCATGAGAGGTATTATTTGTGCACCATCTTCCGTCATGTATATTCCCAAGAAAAGTTTCCTCGAGTTTTATACGACTGAGCCACTGGAGGTTTAATTAATCACGTTGTTGTTTATCACGATATACGGCACATTGTTTGAGTTTATTTTACGTAAATGACACACTGTTATAGTTTCGTGTGAATTCGTAAAGTAGTTGCTTTAGTTCGTTGGGGTTAAAATTGAATTTAAAGAAAATTAGCAGTATACAAAACTTACATTCTACGCCATCTACCATTGGAAAATAACATTTAATTTTTTTTAAAAAAAGGGCCACTAGTTAGAGTCACACTGGTATTTTAAAATATAGAGAGTATCTAATGCTTTTTGTATAGATGAACTTTATCCTATAGATTCCAGACTTTAACCAAACTTTCAATGAAAAGTTTACTGTCTGGAAAGTCAGTAGAATGAAATGTTATATTTAAATTGATACATTACTACGATATTTTTTATTAAATACTTCCTCTTTTTCACTGTTTTATGCGTGTTCACCCCCGCACATATGAGTGTTTAATTCTAATTATTAAGATTCCAGAAGTTTGTAGACTGTATTCAGCAGTATAAGTAGTAGTACTGTGAACCTCACCTTTATTGTTGTTTTCTTTATTTATGGAAGCTCTTTAACCTCTCAGATCAACAGCGTCCCATTCAATTCAGAGCATGAAAAGACCGATAAGTTTTGCTCAGAGGCCTTTTCTTTCAGGCTTGAGGTTCTTTTACGTGCCGCAAATCTATCATACGGGACTCACGGCTTTACTTCCCTTCCGAAGGAGGCTAGTTTTAGGAGTTTTACCCCCGAAAAATCCATCGACCCTTGCCGGAATTCAACCCGTGAACCCTACTTTATGCAGTCGCCAGCCGCCACTGGTTCCAAAAATTAACTCAACCGTTAAAGAACAAACGACAAACCTCGTAGAGAAAAACTGTGTGCTCAAGAACTTCATTAAAACACATAATTATTTTTAAGGTTGTTTGTAAATTTGCTAAGTTACACATGCTTTGAGTTTCATGCAATTATGCTTGCAGCTTTTCCATGAATAATGTAACAAGTAGAAATGCAAAGTGCCTCCTATAACAGTGCAGCTCATAAAATATTGTTTCTGTTTTCAGGTGAGTGACAGACCTACATTTTCCCTATCTACTGTAAGGTGAGTAGGCTATAATGAGCCTTAATATATCATAACAAGCATAACTGTTCTTTCCTTGAAATCATTTATTGATAACAGGTTGACCAGATGTTCAAATACTTTATTTTAACTCAATATTTTCTACAAAATGATCTTAAAATTGTCACAATATCAAATATATTCCCTTTTTTAATTAAAATGTGCTTAGCACATTATTCACTAATTTGATGTCTGTTTATTGGCCCGGTTTTAATAATAAGGTTACCCCAGTAATCAACTATGCTTTGTTGTTGGTTAAATACAAACTGAAATAAGAGTCATACAGAGTTGTTTTACTTACAACCGTTCCTCATCAGAAAATTATTATAATCCGTAACTGTAGCATGAGAAATGAAATGCAGAGTCGTCTAAAGTATCTGCTGAGTTTTAACACTACAGAAGTTATCATCAACAGAGGCAGTGTTCAATGGGGACTTGGTACAAGTAGCAAGGCGTGCCTTTTTATTAGGATAGGCGTAATAAGGAATGTGGAAATTAATATAAAAGCTACATCATAGCGTTTCATATTCAGAACATTGTTTCTGTAATAATGTGAGTGATAATTAAAGTAAACTATATGCAATATTACAACGTTAGTGCTCCCATGATTCCTTTAATTAAATCTGTTTCTATATAATCTTAATTCTCGGGCCATTTTATGTGCAAATAGATCAGTCACTATTGAAATTAATTTTTAATGTTTTACTAAAATTTTTGCCGTCACGTTTTCTTGTAAGATACCGCCCCGTTCTGCTGCAGAAGTAATTACGTAGAAATAGCTGGGAAACTTACACATGAGAAATAACCAAGCGGTCTCGCATAAACTAAAATATAATTCAGAGAGTTTAACAATGAGTTATAAAATTACTTAATTTTAATGTATTTACTGTTAAATAAAATAATTACATATTGATATATTACCAAAACACAACAAATAATAACTAATTGCTGTATGTTACAGTGATATCGTCTTCATCCTCGTCCTTCTGTTGCTCTACATGTTTTATAAAATCCCAGAAGAGAGCAGGCATATCAACTGAGCTATAAAGCCCTCTATTATACAAGTATGGACACGCTCCATTTTGGGCCTAACCGTCTCTAACTTCCATAAGACTACGTGTTAAGTTTCTGTCGTTTTACTCGATTGTCATACAGTTAAACCCTAAAAACATTCTTGTTATACAGTTGAATGATACCTTCTGCGTCTGCTGATGTTCTTCTTTTTGCATTAGAAGACCAAGGCTAGACAGAAAATGCATACTTTTGAGAATATGTCAGTTATAGTTACGACACTTTCGCATAGTACCGCATCCGAACTCGGCGGCCAATGATGGGTCATTTGCCGGCAGAGGAAAGGGCCGTCATGTGTTAAAACAAAAGTCACAATATTAAACGTCGGCCTTGTTAATTACCTCCTTTTAACACATGAAACTTAAAATAAGAATTTCTCATTTTATTTTGATATTCACTATTTAAATTATTTATTGTAATGTATTTGTTATATCAGAGTTGACATAAACTGTATAAGGCCCACAGTTAATTGTCAGTTAAATGAATTATAAGAATTAGAGGGCTTAGAGGGGCTTCCTACCAAATTCCATTTAGAACAAAAACCTTATTAGAACAAAAGTCTCACTAAACCCCAAAATCTTCTTCAACGATGAAATGAAATAAACATGCATCAAGTTTTAAAAATATTTATAACCTTACCTTAGGCTTCAAGTGCAGCTTTTTTCGACATTCCTATTATGTATTTTCACGTGTGAAATCACCAAAACATAAGCGTTAAATTTAAGGCAACCTATTCTATTTAACATCAAATTGTAAGAAAAAAATCTTACATAGTATTTGTCCATACTTGTATAATTGAGGGGCCTTACTGAGCTAATACCAGGTTAGCCAATGACAGTAAAGAAAATTCCATGCAAAGGTGCTTAATCTCTCCCTGACTGATTTTTCAAGATGGTTGGTGATGGACTATGTCACAAAAGCCGCACTATATAAGTCATATTTTCAGTTTGGTAATAAAAAGTGACACTTATGCGCGAACAAACTAATTTCGTTTCGCCTCTGTTTGGTAGCACACTCCACGTTGACTGCAGATGTAGACGGGCGCACCGTTGATTACAGCCAGAATTTTAAATTACTACCATGCACGGACAGATTTATTTGTAGGTGGATACTTCTCGCATTCTGCTCGAAAATGACTTTGAACAGTAATTATTATAAATTTAGCGGCATGGATTTCCAGCATAAAACATTTCTTTTTCGATATTGTGAGCAGTTTTCATAAAACACCATCAACGGATCTAATGTTAATCGACAGCAGCATATGTACGATTTCCGGTTTTTTTTTTTTTTTCGTGTTACTGTGCATTATGCACAAAGATTGCATCAATATTCAGAAATTACTAATTTTTTGAAAATCAGGAATTTTTTTTTGGCTAAACTTGTATATTTTTCTTTTGTATTATTTCCTACATTTTGCCGCAAAGTCTCAGCATACTTATTTGAGCAGTAATTTTCTGCTTTCCCAAACAACAGAAGGAGAATTTTGACATTAAATTGAATTATAATAGATTTGTATCAGTTGAATATTATATTTTGGGCTATGAATATTACATTGAAGTATGTGCAACTTCCTAGAGATTTTTCCATGTTGGTCGTGTGCCACCACATCATAAAATCCCTTCTTTTTTCACTAATTCTTTAACTATAATATTTTTCATTTCATGTTTTCTTTGTACTTTTCACCGTTGTATGACTCTTAAACTATTCTGAACTTGATAGGAATATCATGAGATGAACCTGAACTCTATACATCTACCAGCAATAAACGCGAATCTGGCTTTATAAAGCCTCTCTTTTATGTTACTTTGACCTGCAGTTTTAATTATTTAAAACCTGCTTCTCTAGTTCACCGGAAGGTCTGCAAACAGTTCGTGCCGCTGATTCCGCTGAAAAATGATTTATAAAGCTCGTGTTGGTTTAAAACCTTTGTACCCGTCGCTTTGCTAGTCTTTTTGGTGGAACGAATGGATTCGCAGTACCATCGTGTCCCTGGGGCTGCTATGAGCGCCATTTGTATTCGTCACCTGAACTATACCCTCGAGGAATTCTGGGCTACCGCTCTCTCTCTCTCTCTCTCTCTCTCTGCGCGTTACATTTCGAATAATTGATTTATCTTCGTAACATCAGTGGATCAGATGTTTGCTAACTAAATATTTGGCAGAAAGATGCGGGAACACTTCTGAACTCGCTGAATAAACATGAACTTGTCTTAGGCCCAAATACGTTGAAATATTAACATTGATGAGATTCTTAACTATTGTAAAATTTTCAATATTATAATAATATCATTTATATTTAAATATGTGGGTTTAATTTTGGCAGTATAACAGGAATAACCATGGAATTATAGGCTACTTGTGCAATATTTTCGCATATAGTAAATGCGCAGAAAGTTGAACGTTGAAAACTAAACACTATTTTGCGTCGATCGCTCATTGAAATGCCCATATAAAGAAATACTGATGTAAACCCTCGCACCTTAAGCATGTTTTGGCATTATCCCATCTGTGTTTGCCAAACGTCACCTGGATAGTTCAGTAAAAGTACATTTTGTTTAGACAACAGTTTGAAACAGATCGCTACGTCTTCACCGATCACCTCATATTCATAATACAGAACATTAATGTAAAACATAATGTGATTATAATAGGTGACAATTTTATTCTACAACATTATATACAAGGTGACCCAAAATCGCCTTATATCTAAACGTTATACCTCCGTGTACTTTTATGGTATGCATATCATATTGGTTGCAGGGTTTTAGAGATGAAGTTAGGTAAATACATTTCTCTCCTTTAATGTTCTCTATTATATTTTCATTACTGTAGTGAAATAGGAGAAAAAGTAAATATAAAGAATATTACTGGCGAAATTAAAGACTATCAAAAAACTGGCAACATCATGTAGAGAGAATGGCCGCAGACAGATTACCATGGCAAACATATTTTTATTAACCCGTTGGAAAATGTCAAGCATATTTTTATTAACCCGTTGGGAAACGTAACCTGGGTCGTACAAGAAGGTGATAGAACTTTTTACTGTCACATGTTGATCGCATTTGAGCGCGATGCAGGGAGGCGGCGATGCCTTACCGAAGTTTCC
The DNA here is from genome assembly GCA_030762175.1 of Metallyticus violacea. NCBI lineage: Eukaryota > Metazoa > Arthropoda > Insecta > Mantodea > Metallyticidae > Metallyticus > Metallyticus violacea. The sequence continues at coordinate 21,827,487 of CM060840.1, read as the reverse complement.
CTAAAACGTCAGCGGCTTATCGCGGACAATGTAAAATGAAAGTTCTTTGCTAACCGCGTATGGTGACGTCAACTTGGAGAAAGCCTAGCAGACAATTTCAATGTTGACCCTGCCCTGAAGAGTCTGTCATTCTGTTCTAATGGTAACTATACTTGCCTCGTAGACCAAAGATTACGGGTTCAGTCCCGGCCAGGGTCGATGGATTTTTTCGTGTGTAAAAAGCATAAGTATGGCTTCCTTCGGAAGGCAAGTGAAGCCGTGGGTCCTGTATCGTAGATTTATGGCACGAAAAAGAACCTCAAATCTGAAAAAGAGACCTCTGGGAAAAAATTATCGGCCGATTCACGCTGAACTGAATGGAACGCTGATGAACTGAGATGTTAAATAAATCAAATTAACAAGTAACCCTGCCCCGAGCTCCAAAAGTTCGTGAGAATGCTATTGATAAAATAAAAAACAGTAAACGCAGATGTATGATGTGTCCTTTCTTTCAGAGATCACCAACAAGCTGCAAGTGACTGAAATTGGGAATTACTAATTCCAGTAACTGTTGGAAATTCTTTAAGTCTTCTTTTGCTATTGGCATTTCTTTGAACAGGTCTCGAATCCTAGCATTTTCACGTCAACACACTTTCTGGTGCATAAATATCGAGATATATTACTTGATAGGTAGGTATGTTCGGATACAAGAAAAGCTTTGCTGTAGCAAATATACATTAAAACTTTGTTTTTATTTTGACCAGTTTATAAGTCTGAGAAAAAAGCTGGTTTCCCCTTAAATATTAATGTTTGGTTAATATTTTCCCTCTAACTGGTACCTTACCTTAACATAATAAACAGCAATATACAATTGTTATTGTTCAAAATATAAGCCAACATTTTCTACTAGTTTCATCCACCTCTCTTCCAGTAATTCAAAGTATTGGCTATTGAATTCTTTAAAGGCAAAAACTCTGAACATTTTTTATGCATTCAAGATAATCGAACCGCCGCCTTCGAAGAAATGTTGCCATGGATCGGAACGAAGCGTTGTCAAAAGACGTAACATCCCCAATTTGTGCTGGATGAGGTAGATAATTTTTTAATTTTTTGTTGGGTCATCCTTGATTCATGGGCAAGAGCATTGCCTTGTTGCAATATGGTGCGCTTTCTGCTTGGTAATGTGGGGTAGCGTAATCTAAGCCTGTACAGTGCTCCCGTACAATTTGGGATCCGCTTGAAATCAACACGCATTTGAAAGCTCACCAAATGCAAAGCGTTATCTTTTGCCCTAAGCGATTTCAACGAACCAATAACTGAGAGAATTCCCCACGGGCTCCCATTGTTTTCTTTTCTTATATTACGGAACAGGAATAATTTTATAACATGTTACAATGCGTTTGCAGAACAATTCATTTTTAAGAAGCTATTTACTGCTAGGAGTAATGCATTTATTACAGCGGCACTAATACAGTATAAAACAACTACGGGTACGTGCTTAATGATACATTTGCTATGTTTTATTTAGCACAAAATATTAAATTAGATATTCGCAGCAAGATATAAAACGTATATATTCAACAATAAAATAAATAAACAAATAATAAATAAACTAAATTAAGAACTACCAGAAGATAAAAAATATTAACAATAAATATAGAAATATCTCATTATGGCTGGCACACGGCTGGATTCAGTCAGTTTAATTTCTCCCAAACCCTTCCCGGTTATTAGCTTTTTCAGTCCTAAGCTGTCTCACTTTCATAAGAAAATTGCCTAATTTCTCCTCTCCTTTCTTGCCTGCCAGCAAAGCCCAGCAAGATCATCTCCCTCTGTTGATCCATTCTTCCGTACCTTTACATTCAGCCGGAATGTGTCCGTGATTCCCCCTCCTCACGGATGGGACAAATTCTCCGCTCATATTCGTAAGTGATCGTAATCATCCGCCATGTCCCTAATCTGAGCCACACGAGTCCCTGTCTAGCGAGTTTAATCCCTGTTTTGTGTATTGCTCCGTTCCCCATTCCGATTTTAGCCCCGATTGTACTTCCAGCGAAATCATCTCTCTGCATTGCGTAATTGTCTTCTGCCTATCCATATTCCTCAAGCGGTTCCTAACCTTCCTCCATGCGCCCTTTCCATTCCCTTGACCCGCCATGGAGCCCGGTCTTATTGTTTCTAGTCCCTTTCTTAATTTGGAAGCTCATGTCTTGTTCCTTCATCCCATCTATCAACTTATCGCTTAACCTGAGCTCTCTCCGACTTTTATGCGAGTTGGTGAGTAGCTACTACTTTTTTGAAGTCACCAAACCTTCCTAACAATAAATAACACTGGCAAATGGCTCTTCTTCGAGCGCAGTACACAGAACTTCATTTTCTATACTTGATCTTGTCCAGAAGGTAATTTATATTTAAGGCAGCTGTTATCTGTATTACTGAACCGCCTGAACCTGTTGTTTTCTGCTCTCATACTGACTACCTCCTCATCTTCTACCAGACATATTCTTTAGCTGCTGACTAATCGATCAAACCTTTTCTCCAAAAGAATCTAAGAAGAAACTAAACTGCTATTTTGATGTCGCACATTTTTTGTTAGATTTGGAGAATATTTATTGGATATATAATGCAATAAATATGTTTAAACGTGTCTTAATTCTTTAAAAAAAGGACCTGTAAACAATTCGTCCGTTGGCTAGTAGCTCAGAGATAAATGAAGGGACCATTTATAGGATAAAATTTTTTTGATCACTTTAATACTTTGAATAAAATCTGAAGAGGAATGCGCATGATAGCCAATTTTGAATTACCTACATTTAAGAGTAAAAGTAGCTCTATGAATATTATATTTGCGTTTCAACTAAATTTCATTCATTTAGAATATTGTTAAAACATATTAGTTTACACGTTTATAGATAAGTGACACTCGCAAACAAAGAAATACTCAGAGAAGCACAGTTTCCTAACTCAGTGGATGCCTTATTTCTATTTGTTTTTACTTAAACATTTTCAATAAGTTAATATATTCGAGTAAGGTCACCTTGACTCTTTGATGAAAAGTATTTAAAATATAGCTAGCAACCAGAAATCACTGCTGAGAGGATGTACAGTATGTGGAGATACAGGTTTTAGTGTAATTGCCTATCTATAACGATTAAGGCTCATAACTTATCATTCAAAATGCAGATTGACCCGATTCTGTAATGACATTAGCATTATTAAGCTAATTATTGTCCAATCCCCTCCCCAGAACCATGGTCGCTGTGGTTCCCCAACCGACGTAGCGCAAAATGGAATGTGCATAGCGTTTGTGATAATTGCATGAGCAAGTGCAAAAGGGAGCTCTGTAAGAGCTCTTGGAAAGCACTAGAAACCACTAGACACAGTAGCATTGCGTACATGTCATTGAAGTTCTGTGAAACTGCAACATTCGCTTTCTTGTTGTGTTGAAATGTTTAAAGCCATCTCATCACAATGCCTTACTGATATATTGTGTTCCTTATTGATCTTTATGTCCAAGGTATTTTATTTTTATCAAGCCTTCTATTGCTTGCACTTGATATATCATGTTCCCACCACCTTTATAGTGTTTTTTTCCTATAGCATAAGATTCAATGTAAAACAAAAGACATAAATATGCCGTGCCACATATTTCGGAAAATCCCGAACTTTACGATCTACATGTCATATTCTCAAGTAAAAAAAACAAACATTTTTTTAATATTGAAGTATAAAGTCTTTATTGTTGGGCAAAATCATTAAAAATTCTACATTATGACACTGTTGCATAAAATGACTATAATAATAGTAATAGTAATAATAAAATAATAATAATAATAATAATAATAATAATAATAATAATAATAATAATACGCAATTCATTTTATTTTCATTGCTAAAATGCTGTCATCATTGAATACTATATTAAATTAATATTAAGGAAACAGTTTATGTATTACTGAAAACAGAATCAATCTTCCTTGCAGCATTTTTAATTTGTTTTGTTTGGACCCGTCGTTCTGTTCCGTAACATTGTAGTCATTTCCCAATATAGGGCGGAGGGACAGATGGCAACCCTATCGCCTCCAAGGAACTAAGGTATTTCTTGGGCATAAAATGGCATGCATGGCTCGAGTCTGCGAGGCTGCCTAGAACACGTAATTATAGAGTTAATACAAAATTAATAGGAATTTATTATTAGTTACCAAATGAATTAATAGAATTTGACAAAGTAACCGTTATATGCCTACACTAAGGTTTACCGCTACGGTGGTCGAGGTCGTTAAGGAGCATACTAGTGAGCGGGAGGATTGGGGTTCGAATCCCATCAGGACCGTCCTCTCTGACGTTTTCAGGATGTCCTCCCAGACTGAGTTTTTTTTTTTTTTTTCCATGATTTCTCAGTCCTCGTGAATAGGAAATGCCCTAAACTTAGGCCTGGAACGTTTCCTTCCTTAAAAAATATCCTTTCCCAAATTGCTATTTCATCTCGTATATCATCAGTGTCCACCGTCTGTGGTGCCTCAGAATTAAAAATGGGCGTTAAACATTATTCTGTGACAGAGAGAGAGAGAGAGAGACAGAGAGAGAGAGAGACAGAGAGAGAGAGAGAGAGAGAGAGAGAGAGAGAGAGAGAGAGAGAGAGAGAAACACTCAGGTTTTTGAAATATTCTTAATATTTTACTGTTCATCCATTTGATGAATCTGTTGTATATCATCGATCCGACAATCAGATCCGATGCTCAGGAATGACAGCGTAGAAGTTTATTCGGAACAGGGTAACCAACTGAAGATATTCGTAAATATAAATAGGTTAAGTTTTAAAGTATAGATGAAAATGCAATATCTCAAGAGTATTTCAATATAAAGTGACTAAGCCAAACAACGCCATATGGTACATTAACACCAATAATATAATCCTTGAAGACGATAGTGCATTAGGAAATATATATTCACATCTCTTCTAGTGATGAAATGAGTTAAAGGAAGTGCGGTAGCACTAACTATTGAGCTACTAAAAGACTGTTACTATAACTATGTATTTTCAAATTGTTGAAGATTTCTGTATAAAACTTGAGTATGTTAGAGAAACAGTTGGATAATGTAAAAGGCTGTAACATCAAACATCATTGTGGTACTAAAGGTCTACTTATAGTTTAGGTTATTCATGCGGTAGTTCTTATTTGGTAAATAACGCTCCTTTTCCTCTTCATCTTCTTATTTTATATGTAGAAAATGCCGGAAGGAGCCGATTTAAAGAAAAAAAACGAAATTCAAAACATATTTTCCTATTCTATCTAATGTTTTATTTCCAGACCAACAATTAATATTGAGTGAATATTCATAAATTTTAATAAAAATTCAATTTTTTATTGCCTACTGTTGTTATGATAGAAAAGATATGGCGTCGTTTGCTTCTACCGTTTCTAGTAAACTTGCATTCAAGAGCTTTCCCTAATTTAGTTTCATTTCATACCAGTATACAATATCATCTATGCTGTTATGCTGTTTTCTGAAGAACAGTTTGGAGTATTTTTGTCATAATTTTCTAGTTTGTACATATTTGAGGCGTTAAGGTGGCGTAATTTTGGCAGCTTACCTAAATAATCGGGTTCTTTTTATAATATAAAATATGCATCTCCGAGAATTTAATTACAAATTCCAAAATTACAATTCTCTGAACTGACCAATAATTGATGAGAGAATCTTGTATTTCTCAGCTATTATGCAAGCAAGGTTCACATGCAGGCCAGCCGAAGTCTGCTATGTTTGACGTTGAATCTCACACCTCTCATCACTGCCATTTGAATAATGAAAGAAACAACACGTGTCTAATCCTAGTCTGCTGAGAATATTAAATGTCAAACAATATTCGTAATTGTTCTATTCCACTACAGTTTTATTTAAGATTTGTTATGTATGCTCATATTAACAGGAAATTATTGAACAGGAATTCCCGGGAGATCAAGTTAAAAATTTTAATGTGGAAATAAATGCAGACCTTTCAAGTTTATTATCTGTGTCATGGATATGTTCTAACTTTTAAGTGCATTAGAAATTATTACACTGTTCTAGCGTTTCTACCACAGACTCTTGTGTTACCCTGCCCATGCACCTTTATTCTAGTGTATCGCTGCTGGCGTGAACAGTTAGTTGTTTATCAACCGATGAAGTCGCCCCGCCGTGTCCGTCATGAGAATGTTGGTTTATACAATGAAATATTTGCGAAGTTTTTCTGAGCTTTTCAAACATGACTAAGAAATAAAACTGCTTAAAATGTTTGTGTACGATTTTAGTAATATAAATCTTTGCATATTTAAAGTATTAGAATCTCAAAACGCTTTTTTTTTTTTTTTTTTTTTTCGTGTATTGGCAATTTAAAACGTGTATACTACCGGAACTGTGCATCGTTTGTTATAGAAACTCGCTAACATTCGAGATTGAGGGTTAAATATTATAATAACGCTAATGATTCTAATGAACAGTAGGGAGACTGGACGCAATTTGTCTAGTGCAATGCTGAAGTCAGGGAAGCGTTTTGAAAAGGGATGACATAAATGGAAAATGATGTAGTGGGTGAGAGAGGGTCCTCAAAGACTTGCGAGGGAGAGATCAGGAAGGGAAAGACACTTCTCGCCCCCGCTTCCTCGCTCTTAAAGCGAATGGTTACACTGATAAAGGTCGATTCCTTCACACGAACATGTAGATACCGTAACCTTTTCTTGTTATAAGATTTATCAGCATTTCAAAAACAGTGCAGCATGTTGCTCAAACAATAACTAAATACTTCAAAATCACTGCCATTGATATTCAAACTTTCATAAAAACCGGGAATAGCTTGAATGTGAGGAAACCCGCTTTCGGCAAGTCAAAATGCTAAATTGTGTTTTGGAATTGAAATTTCCCTCACTCCGTTCAGTAGAAATAAATATTTAGTTAATAGAAGTCTTATTAATGTTTATATTTCTTTTTCTCAATGTCATTTCAAGATCAAATGGAATGGTATGTTTTCTTTTCGGGGAATGGAAACAGCATTCAATTTTCAGTGTAAAAGTGCTAGTAATCTATCAGCTAGGAGTGATAGATGATGTGATATTGTAGAAATATGACAGCAAATGTTTTTCACTCACTTTCACTTTACTGGCATCAATTTACGTATGTTGGAAAAGTTACCGTTTTGAATTTGTAGTGTAGCCGTTGGCAAAATTCAACTCCCTGCTGAAATTCATCCCCATGAAGGGTTTGATGCAGACTAATGTGATATGGGTGGTGTTTGTGACGCTCAGTCTCTCTCCTTTGAGAGATTTCCGAAACATGTTCCAATTGACGGGAATTTTGGTGAGGATTAGCGACAACAGCAAGCTAATAAAACGACTTCCGAATTTTCCCCAGTAGCAGTCGATGGCGTTTTCTTGGTGCGACACCTTCCGTTTCGGAGTTTGCAAGTCGTTGAAATTTTCTAACAGATGGCTGCCTCCTTTCAGGATATCGATCTTCGTATAAGTTGCAAGCTGCTTTTATGTGCTTTTCCATAAATGTGAATCATATTGATCCTCTCGTTCATCATGTGTCGAACATCCATGACTTAAAACGAAGTGGAACTAACTGAGAATAATGTTCTTTGAGAGTTTTTTTTTTAATGTTATTTAATGCTCCTTTTTACTATTGAGGCACCACAGGCGGTAGACACTGATGATACATGATGAGATGAAATGATTAATTGGGAAAGGAGGGTTTTTTTAGGAAGGAAGGAAGGAAGCAAGGAAGCAAGGAAGGAAACTTTCCAGGCCTAAGTTTAGGGTGCCTCGCCGGCATTTACCATTTATGAGGATTGAGGATAACCTAAAAATAAACCTCAGCCCTGGTGGATTCGAGCCCCAGACTTCCCGCTCACGGGTCCGCGCCTTAACCACCTCGGCCACTCGTGGCGGTTTGAATTGGCAATGATTAACACTCGTTTGTATACCGATGTCAACATACGGGCTTCTTAGTATAAACACATTAGTTTCCTTCATAGCAATAACAAAATAAAAGAGAAGTGAAAGTAAGTGAAAAAATGTTGCTTCTTATTCCTCTAATATCATATCATCGATCACCCCTAGCTGAAAGGTGTACTAGAGCTTTTGTACTGAAAATTGAATGCTCTTTCTATTCCCGGAAAAGAAAATACACTGTTCCATTTGAAGAAAGAAATCAATTTGACCTTGAAGTGACATTGAGAATGACATTTCAAGGACTAATTAAAGTCGTGTTTCCCTAAGAGCACTTCAAATTTTGTCCGAAGCATTTTTTGATTTTCTCCAACGTTTCGGAGGAAAATGACGGCAACACTATAAATGTCTTACTCTGTTTATGCATTTGTTTATTTATAGTGGGGAATAAAAGTTACTTGGGTGCATCAGTTATGTAACGATTGCCCTCAATTCTGCATTTTGCCTTTACAGTGAATATTCAATCTTCGTTACTAAATAGACAACTAGTTACAGCAGTTAGTTGTCAAATTTGATCAGTTATATTTGTCCTTTACAAATTGGTGTTTAGTTGTACCTAGTAGTTATCCGTTATTTTTCCGGTTGTCACAGAATGGAACAAAGAAATTTCACAGTATATGAATTGACGAAACCCTCATGCAGTTTCGAAAACAAGACTCCAACAACAATTTAGCATTAATGTATGTGATAGAATAAATAAATACATATAAATCGCTTCTTTTATCTTGCCCAGAACATTGACATGAGCATGATACAATTATTTTTTAACGTGTCATGTAATTTTTAAGCAGTTTCACTAAACCTAATATGCCTTATGCGGTTCATTCAAGATGAGACACTGCTTCATTTTTCACGTACTACTAGAGCGATTCTAGGATAGAAATTTCCAAATAAATAGATAGGTTGCAGGAAACCGACATCTTGGCCCGTAAATTCTTGTAAGAAGAAAAACTTGTGCTTTGCCCACCATAGACCCCAGATCCTTTGTAAAGTTGAGGACATATAATTTTGTATTCTGTCTATTCTAAAGAGGTATTTTCGTAGGGGGAAACTACCGTTCTTTTTAACTTGCGAAACAAGGGAGTTTAAAACCCGCTAGGAGGTGATTAACCTTTAACAGCTGAAGTGACGTTCTGGTTCAAAGCCACGTATCACAGGACTTTTTTTTTAAATCCCCAGTAAAGAACAAGACCAAGCAAACTTGAATCTTAGCCAGTGACAGAGCTTAGCTTAAAATTATGAAGTTAGACGCGATGGCCTGGTGGATTTCGCAGGGTTTGTGCATCCCAAGGATGTATGTTTGAATTCTGTATAAAAATGCAGGGATTCTGTATAAAAAGGCAGGTTTGGGCGATGCAGCTCATTCGACTCTAGATTCCTCGCTTCATTCAATGAGCATTAGATTCTGCGATTCTGAAGTCGCTCGTCGCTTCGATTCCAGTCAGACCTTCAGACTCTTTGTTTGTTGCTCAGCTAACTTCTAAGTTCTATTCATCATATTCAAGTAGTTGAAATACGGAGATTATATTTTCTTAGCAAATTGTTATCAAGTCTGCAGTTTTAGTAAATATAAATCGTCTGTCGTCAGGAAAAACAGCCCATCAAGTGAACATCGCGGAATAATTCCACAGAGAGCGCGTCTACTCTACTAAAGGCAGAGCACTTAGGTTCACCTAAAAGTGTAGTTAAATAAATTTTCAGTGAAAGTTACTACTAAACGTCTGCACCTCTTCCTAACCCATTGATTAAATATCAACAAAACCAGGAAATCTACTTGAGATTTTGTTACTTCTACTTGAGACGGAATTAGCAAAACATCATCATCATTCACATAATTTGAATCTACAAAGTGAGGGCGCCTATAGCTGGGCCAACCTTCGTCGTCCCCTCCGCATACAGTCTCATATTTTTGGCGCCCAACGTGAACAAACACGACAGCAACCTTACGAAAACGTCTTTTTATTTGTTATCTGGGGGAGGATACAGTTTTGAAAAGGAGTGTATCTCTGCATATTATTCACTTTAAAGAAATATTACTATAATGAGTTCTTCATATAATTGAAATGTAAATTCAATTATATTTTCTAAATAATGGTTTTTGGGAACCGACATCGTTACAGGATAAAACTGAATGCCCGCAACATTCATGATTAGACTTTTCATTGTTCATAAGTTTCCCGATAAATTTAATATCACGTTATTTTTATTTTATTACTTCTAAATGGCAAAGAAACTTTAGCATACAGCAGTTACTATACTTGTATTGTAAAGAACTAAAAATAACAGTAATCTGTTAAAGTGTCCATTTAACGTTAAAGAATCTGCTTAGGATTAAATTAATGTTATGCTCAAAAAAACAAATTTGTTATTTTTGACAAGTTTTGTTTCGATTGCATTATAGTCGCTCCCTGAACCTTTCCTCAAATTATATTTTATAAATGAAAGGAACAAACTTCGTACAAAGAGGTGGAAGCTTTTGGTTTCAATAATGAAAAACTCTGGACTTGGATCGCTCTTTTAAGCGTTTTCCTAAATGCAGGGAAATCGTTAGTAAAATTTAATTAAAAGGTACTTGTACTGGAATCGTATATCCTGTGGTAGTTGTTTTCATACTATGTGCTTGAGATTAAAGAGACAAATTGTTTCGTTACCCCTGGTACATGGAGTTGGTTACTACGTTATCTCTGCCTTTGACAGAAAAGCCGTCTGTGATTTTCAATCAGTTACTGCTCAGTATCGAAACCAACATCACAGACCTTGGTTCAAATGCCGCTTAGATCAGATGTCCACAGACTACTGACAGACTAAAGCGCTTATTAAATGTAAATGCTCTAAGTAAATAAAGCACTATCTTATTAAACTTTAATTCAGTTAAATGTTCCCGAAACGCAATCAAATCTCGCTGTCACAAATGTTCATTAATACTAGAATGTATATGTAGCCTGTAAAGAAAGAAAATTAGGTATTTGTAACCAATGTATCTAAGGCGTTTTGATAGCTGAAGTTAGTAGTACCTTAGTTTTCAATAATTAACCGGTAGGATGTGCCTAAGGGTAATTAATTCAGCAATAGTTTATCAGTCCTGTTGAGTGCACAACGTTGTTATAATTTCACGCATTAGGTTGAGTTGTTTGGGTCGGAGAAGTGCTGATCATTTTTGCTTACGCTTCCAATGAGGGCAAATTCGGGAGGAATTAATGAGGTGAGGACATACCGCGCGGTGAGGCTGGGTTGCTAACATTGTTTACAGATAGAACAGATCAGAGACCTCCCTTCAAGGAGTTCGAACCCGGTTCCGTACCAGACGCTGGGGCGAAACATTTTCCAAAGAGCAAACTGCTGTCACAACGCACCAGCCCACCTTGCCTGGCACTTCTATCCTTTAACAGAATAGTTAAATTTCAGATCATTTCATAGTGATGAAATGAAATGATCTGAAATGGGAGAACGGAAAATTTTTGAATAGGAAAGATCAATCCTAGCATTAGTCTAAGCAACCAGAGGAAACTAAGAAACCAAAGTCAGGTTGAACTACTTAAAGAACAATAAGAAGAGTTATAATGTCAGGACATACTGTTAAAGTCAAGCTAGGTAGTAAATTTACCTTTTCTGAATATCAATAGAACGTTTTCTAATCATTGGAACCAAAAAAGGCCTCAACGTGTTACACATTTAGTCGATGCAAATCTGTTTCAAATGGGCAAGAATGAATCCAGACAATCAGTGAAAGCTCATACTAACCAATTTCGGTAAGCTTATCTGCACGCGATGGGCATCTGCAGCAGGGTAACAGGTAAAAGACTTTGCTAACGGCAGTTCACAATGCAGTACATTTGACGGCATCACACTTTACTCTGGATGACTGGAAGTATGTAATATGGTCCAATTAATGTCTTTTCTGTGTGTTCTCCAAAGTCCAATGTGTGTTCACTCTGGAGGGAATTTTCTGATAGTCTGGAGGCATTTTTCATACTGTGAAGTTATGAACTAGGTGACTTTGAACAGTGGTAATCCAAATGAACAAGTTCACCCGGAACCAGCATCTCTGCGTGGACTCCCCTGTCAGGACAAATACCGCCTGCACAGAGCTCGCAGTCTGCATTGCATGATGCCCACCTCACAGCATTGTCTCGCCTAAGCTGGCTTTCTAAGTCCCCGATTCGAATGAACAAGTTCACCCGGAACCAGCATCTCTGCGTGGACTCCCCTGTCAGGACAAATACCGCCTGCACAGAGCTCGCAGTCTGCATTGCATGATGCCCACTTCACAGCATTGTCTCGCCTAAGCTGGCTTTCTAAGTCCCCGATTCGAATGCTATAGAAAGTCAATGTGGGCGAGACATTGGAATAGGTGCCTTCGTATTTTGCTGAAGATTCGGAACCCTGTTGAGCGAGTTGCTGGGAATTGACGTTGCCTATCTCCACAATAATTTGTAGTTCTATCACAAAGAATGAAATTCATTATGTGGATCATTGCTAAGGGTGACTTTTTTTTTGAGATGGGAATATTTTGCCCTCTTATATATATATATATATATATATATATATATATATATATATATATTAGTAAAAGTGCCACATATTTAGTAAAAACTTTAAAAATCGTAAATTTTGTCTTTTTAAAATTGTAGCCTTTATAGTTTCAACAATTTACAATCCATTTTGTAGAAATCGTTTTATTTTTCCTCTCTTTCTAAAACTATTGGAAATTTGAGTAAAATATCAAATGATTGATGACGACGGGTGGTTTTTCCACCAATTTCTTACTCTACTTAACCTTTATGGAATATTCTCTTACGTTTACATTCTTTTTCATCTCTTTTACCACCCTCTTGTTTCCCCCCCCCCAGGTTTTATATGTAATATATATCATTAGAATGTACGTGGGACTTGTTGCACGACTCTGGACCAATTGTGAGATGTCGTCATTAGTTGGCTCAGACTTTCAGACGCTTTTAGAAAATATCCATGATCATTAGGCAAAATAAATCAGGTTCCCCCGATTGTTAAACATAAAACATACGTGTATTTATAATTATTTCTTGGTACCGAACAATTCTCTCTTACAAGAGAAGAGAAAATCCCAGGAGCCGTTGGAGTTTCTGATTCCAAAGTTCATACATATGAAAAACTTTTTGGCAGTACTGACTCAAAATGTAAATATCTCATATATGACATTAATGTTAAAAAAGTAACATATACATAATAAATGATTTAAACAAATCTAAGAATCTTTGCAATCTCGTTGACTTATAAGGTAGTTGTCGCACCGACTTAGAGGTTCCATCAGTCACCGAGGGATACAAAGTAAAGCAAGAAAACAAATGAAGGGGAAGAGCGACTGACCGAAAAGCTGACAGTCGGTGACAAATTGCTACGCGCAAGCCCCAAGCATTGTAATAAATTGACAGGCAAGGACTAACTCCATATTTCTTCCTCTATTTTCTTGAAGACCTCCATCCCTAAATCTAAAATGTTTAAAACAAATAGTCTTAATCCTTCTCCGTCCTAGTATAATTAATGTTCTTTTTTTTTTTCCTATTTGTTCTCAATAAAGAATGAAAATCGTTTTTTATTGTGCAATTCTTTCCTTCACTTTCATTTTTAACGAAAAGAATGGGAGATTATTTGAAAGTCTTTTCGTTTTGGATACTATACAAACCTAGCTAATTCTTTATTATGAGCATAGACTAGAATTTGTCAGTACACGAATAATTCAAAGCGGTAATTGGTCTGTAATAACCTTGCAATGTAACTTCGTTCTGGAAGATAATAAAAAGAATTACAGGAACTAGTTCTATTGCAGGAAAATTTATGTAGAAAACAACCGTAGATAATTTTGTAAATTATGTAATAAATCTTGCGAAAAAATCTAGTAAAATGTACAAAACTTGCAAATTTTGTGAGGTAATATGAATGCTACTCTGGTGGCCTTCAAGCTATTACTTAAATAACAATAATTAAGTAAAGTCATAAGGCCTCTTCCGACTTTAAAGAACAGTAATTTCCCATATTTCCACTGATGGTTTTCCGCAAGGTTTAAGGCAATAAAAATGTTGGTTCTCTTGTTCCATGCATTCTTTCTATGTGTTCATGACAAAACTATTTGTTCTATTGCATTTCATTTAGGTCATTCATTTGCGGCTATTTCCCTTAAACTTGTTTCCATTTTTATCTAGCAGAATATATCCAGCCAAATTATGCTAATTCTATTTATGGTCCAGTTTTAACATACATATGTAATCGTAGCTGTTGTCATTATCTTACAAAAATTAACTAGTTTCCCAGTTCTGATTTTCAAGACATCCTTCCAGTTTCACAAATAAGCTGCTAACTTCTCTTTTTCCTCCATTACTGATTATGTCCTGCCTGTTCCCATCTCATTTTTGCTTCTATCCATTTCCCCCCCCCCCTTCCAGTTGATTTTTTCCTTTTGGGTTATATGTCAACATATTTTGTTGTATTCTATTTTTTGTACTTCCTGATCTATAATTCCCAAATTGTTGAAATATTGGTTGCATTTCTAATTCTTTTCTTATATTCTCATTTTTAATATGCTCTATTTCCGTACAACCTTTAACATCGTAAAAAGCGCATTTAAATTTTATCGTCCTGTTTTTATAGGGAAATTAAATAGAGAAATTAACACCTGGCGGGGTCTGGGCATTATATAAAACTATTGCTGTCATCTCTCGATCTCTCAGTGAAATACTCGTAGACGATGGAGGGGGTGAAATCTATGAGAACAAGAAAAGCAATTATCGAAGGTAGCTCAGTGAATATTAGCATGCTGTGCTACTGGTAATGGGGAACACGTTTTGACTGAACGCCTGTGGTTTTTCATTCTGATAGAAACCAAGTTGATGTTAGTGCAATATAGGATACTAAATAAAACTTGTGCCCACCTCAGTTTGTCTTGTCTAATAGCGCATACAAGAGCATTTATTTATTGATTTATTTATGGACGCTCTTTAACATCTCAGGTCATCAGCGTCCCATTCAACTCAGGGCGTGAAACGGCCGACAAATTTTGCTCAGAGGCCTCTTCTTTCAGGCTTGAGGTTCTTTATCGTGCCGTAAATGTACGACACGGACCCACGGCTTTACTTCCCTTCCGAAGGAAGCCATACTTAGGATTTTTACGCCCGAAAAAATCCATCGATCCTGCCCAGGTTTGAACCCGCGTTTTGGGTGTAGGAGGCAAGTATGGTAACCACTACACCACCAGGACCGACATATACGCTTGGCTGGAAATATTGTGTTATTTTAGTTTTCAGTTTTGTCATAGTTTCAAGTAGTAGCTTTTTTATATTGCAACGTTTAGTGCCGTTTATGTATTTTATGTCTGTAGAAGAGTTCTTTATTATTCTATTAATATAGTTTTATTAATATATATGCATAAATGTTTATATATACTAAATAATATAGGAGAGAGAAAAAACCTCAGTCAGGGAGGACGGTCCTAGTAGGAATCGAACCTCAGACATCCCGCTCATGAGTACGTGCCTTAACGACCTCATTCACCCATGGCGGTTTTCTGTACCTGTCGTGTGCTTTGAAAACAAATATACGGCGATGACGACGGAGAGAATAGATCGCCACTACACAACACTATTTAGTGAAGTCTCACTCTCTTATAATATATAATTATTGCCCGGCTCTTTCAAAATTTCGCAATTGACGTGATAGGAAATGGCGTCGCAGGTAAATCTTAGCGATTAGATGGAATATGTGCGTTGGTCCTTCGATCTAAGCGTCAGGACTTTAAAACTGCTAACAGTGTACTATAGCATATTGTGTTCAACGTAATTTTTATAAGAACTCAATAGAATTTCATTTTCATTAAAAATTGCTGATCGTATGCGAATAAAATTGCTGTTAACTCTGTTATTTAATTTATTACATTAAAACTTTCTTTTTATTATAAATATATAACATTATTTATATTTATATTAAATAAAAGAAGGGTTCATAAGTTTTTTTTACATCCAAATTAACAATTTTGTACTCAGTGCTTTCCTACTTCAGACTATTTTAATATTTATATGCATATTTTTATAATTTGTAAAGGATACCTTGTTTCTTTAAAATCCAACATTATTTTTCTAGCAAAGCTCTGTCGAATTATTTTATGTAATCAAAAAATATGAGTTGAGAATATTATATTCTCATCACTTTTGTAAGAGTTGCTCTATAATAAACATACAGTCATGAGATCAGCATTTTTAAAGTCACACTGTCGTTCATAATGTATTGTTTACCATATTATATTTATTTTCTCTTTATTATGTTTGTATATTAATTTACAAGCCAATACTCTTAATAAAAGTATTTCTCTTTTCATAAAAAGATAGTGCAAATGGTCTTCATGAATACAAAAATACAGTAAACCAAGAAACTAAAAGAGACATAAGTCAAGTGCAGTCAAGTACGCCTAGGTAAACTAAGAGAGGCAAACCAGGGCACAAAAAGTATATAAAATAAGTAAACTAAAGTTCGTGGAGAGCAAGCACAGTCGATTACACTCTGGATAGGCTAAGATGTGTGATATAAACACAAGAATATACAAATAAACTAAAGCAAAGCTACAAAAATAGGCAAGTACAGCCTGAGGAAACTTAAGATAGGCAAACATGGAACAAAAAGCATATAAACTAATGAAACTAAGGCAAAAGAGAAGCCAAGAACAGGGAACAAGCATACGGATAAATTAAGATAGGCAAAGAGTAGTGTAATTATTTCCCTTGTTCACACTGAAACTTTCATTACTTGCATAATCAAGCTCTAAAATGAAAAAGTTTGTCTTCATTATAAAACAACAAAAAACCTATGCCTAAAGATATTAATGAACTTTAAGCCACTTATATTTTAAAAATTGCTTTCCCCACGCATAAAAACATTCTGCGGAAACTGTTAACTAGAGATGTATCATCACAGAATTTCAATATAGCTGGGCGTAACCAACAAAACAGTTTGTGTTTTCAAACAAAATGCCAAAGGAGCTCGAAATGGCTAGATAAAACATTTATGTAAGTTAATCGCATCTTCAGATACAAAATGGTACATGTTACGCATGTGCAAGACTTTTTCCCGTTCTGCTGATAGTAGTTGCATTAGCATCCATAATGGTCTTCCGCTGGCCTTCTGCTGTGATTTCGTATTTGTGTTTAATTTCTGCAAGATATTGTGATAATCCATGCACTTTTTTTTCTTTAGGTTAACTCCCCACCCCCAATGGTCCAATTTTGCTTGCTAACGAACTCAACCAATCGTTTATTAATTGATCGATATGTCGAGGTTCTTTGAGACAAAACAAAAACTGCGGCCGCTAGAGCGTTAACAGGCGAGCACATACGAACACAACGATCTATACTTTTTTGCATCTTTGAGGGTATCTACACATAAATTTCAAGTCATTTTCTAAATAACAAAGAATAATAGTTCGGAGCCTCTAACGAGAGAATCATTCTGTATTATTTTTTTTCATAACGTTCTTTAATATTGAATATAGAAATAAAATAAAGCAGTTTATAAGACTTTTTAAAGATCTTTTATTTTATATGGCTGTTGGGCATAGATGGGCCAACAAAGATAGTCAGTTTAAATAAAAACAACATAAGGGTATCGGCATGCGCCACTAATCTTCAGAACCGAATAAATTATCACCACCCTAAATATGCTCTGATCATTACATGTTATTAGTGAATAACGTTTATTGAAGCATTCTAAAAGAATATTATTAAAGAGGTAATGTCCATCAAAATGGGGTGTATATATTTTGGAAGTTGAAATTTAATTTTTATTGTCATCTAAAATTTCCCCTCATAGAACAGAACTGTCGCCAGACACCTTTGATCACAGTTTACCAAGTGCTACATTCTTCATTCTCCTCCAGTTCCTTTGTTCACTCAAGGATCCATTAGTAACCATTTATTTCCCTTGCATTTCAGTCGCTTCAATTCTAATGCATTAACACTAATTGCAGCCATCTTTCTTAATTCAAAACATAATTTGTAACAAAAAGAAACAAAATATCCTAGCACATCTCTAAAAGTTATCAATCTAAAAACTGTATTATAATTTTATTTCGAAAAGTATAGTCATTTTATGCTTACTGAATAAGAAAATATATTATTTTTATCGCAGTTATGCTATAATTCAAATTAATAAGTACAAAAGCTATTTTTTTAGCGTTTTAAACAGTATATAACAAAAATGAATACAAATATTTACAAACAGAAAAGCTTGCACTAAGTACAGTAAAATCTCCCGTATTCGGCAATTATAGAGCATAGTGGCGAATAACTAAATGCGTTTATAAGTTATGTAAATACATAGACATAATTGCACGAAAATCTCCTCCATGCAGAAATTGAGTAATTTGCGTGTGGATTATTAAAAATGACATTTTGAAATATAAGCCACTTAACACTATATTAATCTGTTAGTTCATAATAAAAAAAACTTACTGAACCGTACCAGATGCAGTGTTAATTGGTGGCCAATATATATATACTCGATAATTTAACTCCGTAATTCGGCTATGACGGGTCAAAATTCAAACAAAAAAATCGTTTCATTGGTGGATTTTAAGATGACGTACATGATTGAAATGGTCAACTTAATCAGGCAATGCATAATGGTTACATGTTTAAATGTTCACATGTTGTTAGTTAACGACATGGATTCATTCATTATATGTATTGTCCTGTACAAACTATGTAGAAAAGTTACAACTTAAATAGCGATGTATCTAGGAAAATACAAGGTTTAGAAAATATGCAACAGCACAGAAATATGAAACATATTGTTCAATTTGTGTTATTAGCATTGCTGAAATTTATGGTAAGCATTCTGCATATCCACAAGTAAGCTGTTGATTGTTAGTGTTTGCTTTTAAGCTATTTAATGTCCATTGTGCTCCTCAAAGAATGCTATAGTAATAATGTATAGATTTATTCATTATAGTGAAATTTAAGGTATTAACAATGTCATCTGACGAATAAATTCCAACAAGGAAAATGAAAGCTGATCTAGAAACATGAAAAGGGAATATCATTAGAAAACGAAAATTAAGCTTTTTTTTTTTTTTTTTTAAATGAAAGAACAAACTTTCCGGAAAGAAAAATTGGTAAGAAGTGGAAACGCAGATTGTGTTGCTTTTACATTTTAAATATCTGCATACAAACAGTTCAACTTAATCTGCTAAAAGGAAAGAAAACATTACAGTTTTAAATTTCATATGTACTTTCATCTGGTGACACAGCAAGGAGTGGTACCAATCTTCAACAGCCAGAGCTTACAGTGGCAAGATTACAATAGAAAAGAAGAAAGTACCATAAAGACTGCTTAGTGGATGATTTCTAGAAAGAAATCTGCGAGGAAACTCAAGATGTTTATGAAGACTAAAATGAACCACATTTTGTGTCAAGTGTTCGTTTTACAATATTATTAGGGGGATGTTAGAGCAGGGGTTCTCAACCTTTGGTATGTGAGCTACTGCCGGGTGGTAAGCAAATGTTTTAGCAAATAAAGGTACATTTGTTTTATAAACAAATAATATTCGACAGTTCTACTAAAATAAGGGGAAACAATACATTACATTGTAAAAATTTTTATGTGATACTACACACAAATAATACGGAAGTTGAATTTTAGGCCTACGACAATGACAGAGCCCAACTCGAATATATAATCTGATCAGACAACAATGAGATACATTTTGTCCTTTATTTAGCTGCGATATGCATTTATAGTTAAGAAAGCAGTGGAGTTCCATTATTCTTGCTGAACGCGTGATTTTATTTGTTAAATTGTCAGATTTATATGTAGTTTGTGTCAGATCCAGAAGAAGTAAAGCAAAACATGGATAAGTGGTTAATTAAAGGACCCCGCTGGAAAAGTTCAAATGAAGAAATAGTAAACAGGGTAAATAGCTCCACTCTGCCAGAAGCCACTACTTCTAATGCTAACGATAAACATCCAACAAATGATTTTTTTTTTATTTATTTGGTTTATTTATGGATGCTCTTTAACATCTCAAGTCATCAGCGTTCCATTCTAATCAGGACGTGTAAAGATGTATAAATTTTGCTCAAAGGACACTTTTTTCAAACTTAAGGTTCTTTTTCGTGCCGTAAATGTACGACACGGTACCCATGGTTTACTTCCTTCCGAAGGAAGCCATATTTAGGATTTTTACGCCCGAAAAGATCCATCAATCTTGGCCGGGATCTCCAACAAAGGACATCTTTGTACAAGAAAGCGCAATGCGTGAGTACAATACGAGTATAATCTATTTATCATATGGTTTCACATATATTGAAGATGGAGAAAAAAGCATCCCAATACCGCAGTGTGTGATTTGTCATGCAATATTTTCAAATCATTCGATGAAAACTTCCCTTTTAAAACGTTCGTTTTGACACCAAGCATGGTGATTTGAAACACAAACCGATGGAATATTTTCAGAGAAAACAATCAGATTTTATCATCAAGGAAAAAACAAATAATTTCATTTGCAGGATCTAACATGAAGGCTCTGGAGACATCTTATGAAGTCAGTTTAAGAATAGCTAAGGCAGGAACGTTCACACGATCAGAGTGTCATTAATAATACCAACGGCTATAGATATGATTAAAATAATTTTGGGGATAAGGCAACAAAAACAACTTGAAGTGATTCCATTATCCAATGACACCATATCCCTGATGAGTTTTACATTTGTC
The DNA here is from genome assembly GCA_030762175.1 of Metallyticus violacea. NCBI lineage: Eukaryota > Metazoa > Arthropoda > Insecta > Mantodea > Metallyticidae > Metallyticus > Metallyticus violacea. The sequence goes on along the minus strand of CM060840.1, from coordinate 21,806,791 downwards.
TGCAAATGTTAAACAGCAGTTAACAGAAAAAATTCGCATTAGTCAATATTTTTACATTCAACTGAATGAAACTACTGACATGAACATGGCCTATGTTCATACTTACTTAATACTTATATGGGAAAAGAGCGAAGGAAAAATTTTGTTTCAGCAAACTCAAATGAAATATTTCCAAAATAGATCAATTTATGAAAATTAGTGATATGGAATGTAATAAATGTGTTGGTGTTTGTTCTCATGGAGTACATGCAATAACTGGGAAACTAATGGCGTCGTTGCAAAAATTAAAGAAGTAACTCTAGAAGCAAAACTTGTACATTGTAGCATTCATCGCGAGCTCACATGAACGATGCATGTTGCTCTAAAACAGGTTTCAATAAAAGTGTGCAAGTTATCAACTTCTTTAAGCTTAGAGCTATGAATTCATGATTATTTTCATTTTTTGCAATGAAATGGGTGCTGGCTGAACTTCATTCTCTTTAACTTCACACTGAAATTAGGTGGCTGTCAAAGAGAAATGTATTGAGCCGTCCGTTTGAACTTCGTTCAAAGTGCAGATTTTTTCCTGCGACTCATCCTCAGACTCCAATTATTTCACCGATCCTGTTGACTTACTGGGCGATGTATTTTGTTACCTCAATCAACTGAAAAAAGGTTTGCAGAGGGCACTTACTTTCATATTTTTGGTACAGATTAACATGGTGGGTCTTAAGTAAAAACTTATGCGCTATGATAATAGTCAATATTGAAAACACATCTCCCTTTCCATTGTTGCTTTCGTAATTGAAAATGAAATTCCTCTTCCTCGTGAACTGACGAATTTTAACTGACTTTTCTATTGCTGACACCTTACCAGAAAGCTTAACTCCTTCCGAGAAATACGAATTGATGACGGAAACGTCAGGCAAATGATCAAGAAGATGCATTTAACAGACTTCTGGCTGGCAATGAAAAACTAATCCAACAATCTCAGAAAAAACTGTAACTTTATTGTTGGTGTTTGTGAAATTTGTGATTGTGAATTTTCTTCTCTAATTTATATAAAAAAACAAATACAGAAATAAGTTGAATGTTTTTTTTTTTTTTTGAATGATTTATTTATGGACGCTCTTTAACAGCTCAGGTCATCAGCGTCCTATTGAACTTAGGGCGTGAAACGGCCGACAAATTTTGCTCAGAGGCCTCTCTTTCAGGCTTGAGGTTCTTTTTCGTGCCGTAAATGTACGACACGGAACCCGCGGCTTTACTTCCCTTCCGAAGGAAGCCATACTTAGGATTTTTACGCCCGAAAAAATCCATCGGTCCTGGCCGGGTTCGAACCCGCGATCTTGGGTTTAGGAGGCAAGTATGGTAACCACGACCAAGTTGAATGGTGAACCCGATTTAAGACTAAAATTACGTCACTTGAATAAAGAACTTTGTCTAGCTAAACAAGCACATCCTTCGCACTGAAACAAAAGCGTGAGTCAGAAATTAGTTAAATGTATAACGTTAAAAACTTTTACTGAATGTAAGTATCAATATATGGAATGCATGTTTGTCAAAGTTTGTTCATGTATTCATTCACTACATTATAAGCTTAATAAAATTAATTTTAAGACATTTCACAGAACATTTCATTGAAAAGGAATATATAGAACAGTTTCCCTCCAATAAACATCTAATTCTAAATATTATATGCAAGAAATAAATAAATCACTTCTGATGATATAAATGTAGAGAAATGGTTATTTTGACCCTTGTATCACAAAATCGTGCATTGCCCTCGCAAAAGTTGTTCCTTTATACATCTAATATTCTGCGTTGAATGTAATGTTTCGTCACTGGAAAAGGTTGAGAGCCCCCCTTTTTAGAGCATTAGTACTATGATTTGTTTGTGTGTTTGTTATATATTTCTTGCAATGTTAAAAATTTAAATATACTGTGTACTATGTCCTATCTATTCTGAAGATTAAAACTTATTTGTTCGCTAGATAAACCCTCATAAGTGAATAATAGTACAGTTATTCACTATACTTGAATTGTGTAAAAATATTACTTAATTTAAATTTTTTATTTTGTAACTAATCAATAAAAATGTGTGTGTATTTGCTTTATAAGATGATCTGTAACATCTATAATGTTACTTAACTTACTTTGGAGAACAAACATGTATCTTAACTATAATATTGAAAGTAAAAATCAGTTTTTGTTTCTACATAAAAGTTTAAAAAGAATAGCATGTACCGTTCCTGCATAGGGTACATCGTTTACAAAAGTATCATGCGGCTGAAAGTAAATATATCTTTTGTGGAAACGCGAATATAAATTCCGGTAAAAAATAAATTCGCTGAAAAATGGTATCAATGAATTTAGCTTCTGACTGTCACACATATAACAGAAGCAAAATAAATTGCTTTGATGTTTCGCTTCATCCAAATAGTTTATTCTCGTTGGAGTAGTTAAAATATACCCGTGCATGCTGCAAATAGTTGTTCATCTAAAAGGCATATTTCGAATTTAGTGCATCGTTGTGATGATAGTTCACAGTAGCATTTCACATTTAGTGAATAAAGCTAATGTTATAGGGATCTTAAAGAAGAGTATGTACTTGTTATAGTTTTTTACCTTTGCAAGTAAATCAACTGTACGGTAAAACTAATGGCGCAATATACTCTATAGTTCTATAGGAATTAGCATTCACAATTAGATTGCAAGAGTAGAAGATTATCGTGATTAAAGAATTAATGTTTGCTTTAAAAATTATGGCAGCGTGAAATTAACTTATGGTTGGTTAAATTGGCATCCTTTTGGAAAGCACGAGTTCTTATATGAAACATCACACGAGTTCGTATAGCCACGAAACATCAGATGTTCCAAATTATCTATAGTTCAGTGCTGTTTTCGAGAAGCTGTCATTTTCCAACCGAAAAATATTGCACTACCAATTTTCTTTTTCTTTTCAGGTTCTTTATTATGATCCTTTTACTGAACAAGATGAACACCGCCTAGAATATTAGATCGCTTATTCCACGTAGGACATCATTGCAACAATCTTTTGACATTGCAGGGAAAGCTCTTGATTGACTTCAAAAAAGAAATATCATGAATGTTGAGTATTATGTTTCACTCCTGCATGACCGCCACGGGTTGTCGAGGTCGTTAGACTCGTGAGCGGGAGGTATGAGGTTCGAATCCCACCAGGACCTTCCTCCCTGATTGAGGTTTTTTTTTTTTTTTTCAAGCTTTCCTCATTCCTCATAAATGGCAAAGGCCAGGGAGGTACCCTAAACTTAGGCCTGAAACGCTTCCTTCCTTTAAAAAAATCCATTTCTAATTTATCATCTCATTTATATCATCAGTGCTCAACGCCTATGGTTCCTCAGTAGTAAAAACGGGCGTTAAACAATAATCTAAAAAAACTCCTGCATGAAATGCGCCACATATTAAAGAATAAGAGATGGTCGCTATGTTCACCCGCTTCATGACACATGGCTATTGTTACGAAGGAATGTGACTAACATTCACCCTACTGTCCAGATCTGACACCTCTGCTCTAAACTGACAAAAGGCCTCCGGGCAAAAAAATGTATTGAAATATACGATTATTTTTAAAATGAAACGTTTGAGTAAATTTTGAAAATGCGTTGAACTTTAGTAAATATGTGTAAAAATCGTTATTGAAGTGAAAGATTATGTACCAAGAATTGAGAAGGGTAAATTTTTTCTCCCAACTCATATCCTGTCAACTCAAAAAGTTAATGAGAAACCATTTTAAACTTACTTACTTTATAAATGCTTTGTTGGAAAGAATTAAGTGCTATTAATTTTAGCCTATTTTGTCTATACTGAGCAAAATTTGAAAATAAATCAGGTTGTAAATTCAAGATCGTTAATATTTAAATTATAGCTGTTATCAATTACGTGTAGACAAACAGACTTTATCTATAATTCCGCTCGGTTTTTTGAGTACGGAGAAATTTCATAAGAGAAAATTTTAAATCATTTAATGCTATCCAAATAGCACAGGCTTCTGCCGTTGTCGAATAATATCAGCATGGCAAATTTACTCGCCGTGAAAGCATTACTGCTAACTTACCCGAGAGTGCATTCAAGTGAGGAAGTATGCGGACCTAAAGAGACTTTACATAAAAAGATGCTTGCATGCATGCTATCTATTTTTTCTCTTTTCCTTTCTTTCTCCCCTGCTATTTTGTGCTCTTCAAAGTAACGCTGCACTTGTTTTCATACAAGGCGATGTAAAACCTCGACCAAGGGTTGGGAGTGAAAATGTAAGTGAAAAACCTTTTACTATATGAAATGTGTTCCCCCTCAGGGATCAGAACCAAAAACTCTTTAGAATCTGAAGCGAAAAATTCGTAAAGCATTTCCAGGTGTTCATGGACGAAGCATTCGTAAAAGTTATAGCTGTGGGCTATCAGCCTCCATTGAACTATTGCAATAACGTTCATGTCATGAAACATTCTGATTAAGTTTACATTAAGCCTAACCAAGTGTTCCTGCGCTGCATGGTTTCTATATAATAATTAAATAAATTACTCTTTAGACAATATGGATGCGTTCGTTCTGTTTACCGAACCCGTGCTTTGAAAGCTGTACTCACAAAGCATACCCAAGATGCGATTAAACACAAACTACAATAATTCGTACTTCAATGCAATGTTCTTAGCCTTGCTGCTTCATTAGCATCAGTCAAGCTTGTGCAATTTTAAGTTCAAACCTCTGGCATCTTCATTATGACTGGATGCTTATTTCTTGACGAGTCTCGGAATAATTGAGACAAATAGTACCTTTAGTCTTAAACTTGGAGTACATTCCAGCCATTTTTTCAAGTCTTGTATGTGCCACAAAGCTCCTGTAGTGTATTTGGGTGGAAGGGAGAGAGTAAAAAGAAAGGTAATGCTGCCCTCGTGTACATGTATTTCTGTAATGGTGTTTAACTCTAAAGCAGTTTTTACTGATCTTGGTGTAACTCTGTGGGACTGCAAAGGAACACTTTCACTGGTAGCGTGTTAGGAAATGAGTCAGGCATTAAAAGGCCATTTCCCTTGGAGATTTTCTGTCGACATACACTCGAGTGAATAGGATGCCCCAACAGGAACTAGGCATTAAGCACTGCTCAGCTTTAGCTACATTCCATTGTGTGTAACAAAACACGTTCTGCCATCTCCTGATAAAACTGTTTTACATAGCGCTAATGGTAAGAGTACATTAACTTCAACAGCATCCTAATATACTTTGTTATTTATCAGAAAAAATTTAAAGTACGAGTTCAAAGCTTTCAAACGATATGTGTAAACGGTTTAATCCTATATTTGTTTAATTATTAATTTGCACTCTATAATACATTCTCATGAATTGAGCACATTTAAACTGACAAAAACATTGATGACATTTTTAACTATTTAGCTATTCTCTCTACGTACTTCCTCAAATTTATTTCGAAAAATTTAGGTGACCACTTCACTCTGTGCTCTGTTATATTACACATACTTTAGATACTTTATATTTAAATTTTTTGTTATTTAGGAGTAACCTTTAATATGAGTGGGAAATACAATAAGCACTTATCTGTTATCAATTGTAAATCACGGGGTCAACTAAATGAGTTACTATTGTTCTGACTCGCGCTCCCAGATATACCAGCAGATACACAAGAGAGGTTGTACAATACTATGATTAAGTCTGTTCTGCTATATGATAGTGAAATATGGGGATGGAGGAGAGCTTAACATGCAAATAAAATAAAAGTGATTTTTGGAAAAGGGTTCTCGTGTTCTCTAAAGGACTTCAAAGAATGGGGTCTTGAGGGAGGTGGGTTATTATGAAGACACGGTTAATAGCAAAACAAAGACGGTGAAATACTACCTTAGACTAATGTAGAGAGAGCAGTCCACAGTTCGCGCTAACTGCTCTAGACACCAGATACAAAATATAACACCAACGTTTTGGGCTGCTAAGGTGGAAAGAGGACTCGAGGATTTGACCTGGGTTCAATATGGCAACGAGGCAATGCAAACAAAAACGCATGGATGAAAGTTAGAACAAGGCTAGAGGATATCAGTAGATAGGAAATTGAGGCAGAATGTCACATGAAAGCCTCCTTGAGCCTGTCGCGAACCGCACTAAGTGGTTGAATATGTGCATTTTCCTAGCCAAAGTGTGCGAAGCTAGAAACAATTTATTTTCTGATTAGATTGCAATAACTAGTATAATTAAACATAATGTATTTCCATTTGTATGTCTGTAAACATCGTTCTTCTCATTTAATGCTTATGTATTTATTATTAATAATATTGTTTTATATGTATTATTATTTGTTCCTCTGCCCAATAATATAGTCACTTAAGCATGTACGGTTTATGATCCATAGATAAAAATATATTTTAAATGTGTATATAGAATTTTATAATAATAAAGATGCACCTATTACTGATTTATATTTCAATAAGAGTTTCTTGGCAATAGATAAACTGGTGTTAATTTGTCCAGTCATCCTTAAATATAAAAAAATGAGTAACTGTATAATATTATCGAACCTTTCATTTAATAAAGGGCCCAATGGCAAAATCCTAGATGTTTAAAAGAAGAAATAAACTAAACATTAAAAGGCAGCTCGTGTTTATTAAAAGTTGATAAATTAGTTGCTTAATCCTAGTTGAAATTGCTTATTTATATGTTAAAAATAAAAGGAAATGGTGTAAATTAATGTAGAAAGCAGTTAAAAACACAGAAATTAGTCCAATCAGAAATTACAGGAAATGAATAGTCGCACTAAAGAAAAGTTTCTCAGGTCTTTAATATTTAAACTAAAAAAAAAAAAAAAAGTTTTAAAGATAATCTCAACCATCTAACTTTCAATTATTTTGAAAGACTGTAAGTCATACTTGTCAAAGAAGGTGCTCAAAATATAATTCATCTGTATGCAACACTCTAATCTGCTCAGTGTTTAGTTCCTAATTCTTTCTAATACCTGCTGTTTGTTTCTTAATTGTTGACAAGCCTGGGCAGTTTTCTACTCCAATTCTTTAACTGTGTCAACAAGAGAGCTGTTACTAATATTTTCAGATGAAACATAAAAACCAATGAATTTAAATCAGATGACATTTGAGGCCAATATATAGGCTCACCTCGACATATCCTCACTGACAATATCTTTGAATTGAATATTATCTCACAATTGCAATAAAATGTGCCGGGCAACATTATGTATAAACCAAATAGTCTGAAGTGCTGAAGGGAAACTCCTCAAGGAATCAATTATACATTCATAGTTATCTCGCATACATTTGTGGACCCATGTTTACTAAGACTTTTTCTTATATTACTAGGGCTACTGTTTACAACAGACAGAAAATAATTTCACCAGCACGGATTCTATGTGAATTTAAAAGTGGGTTAAACCAGAGCTAATGCGTTGACTCACACAGGCTTTTGGGGACTTTATTCCTCCCGTGTTATCCTTTTTAATTAGTTTGCGGAATTTAAAAGGGGTCGAACATCCCTCGAAGATGAAAGAAACGAGTGGTTATCCATAGCAGTAACGAAGAAAACATCAACGTTGTAGAGCAAATGGTTAGAGAAGACTTCCGTGTCACGTGCCAGCACATCGAGGCAACCTTGAAGATTGGCTCGGGTTATGTAGAATAAATATAGCACGATTTCCGGAGGATCAGGAAGGTTTCATCCCACTGGATGTCCCACCCTAGAAATGCTCCAGAGATTCGATAATGGTAGCTCTTGGCGTGTTTCTGACTTGTGATCATAACAGGTGATGATACATGAATTTATCAATGTAACCCAGTCTTCAGTGTGGGTCTTCTCTGATGACAACCTGCCTGCAAAGGTCAAAAGGGCAAAAAATGTTAGAAAGAAAATGTTCGTGACACAGAAGATAATCGCACAATGGTACACTACAGTTGCACTCCCCCGGTTCTTTGTAAAGTGCAGGCAAAGCGACCAAGAAATGAATCGAGGGGCATCTTGTTGCATCATGACAATGCATCTGCCAACACTGCCCAAGTAACTTTGCATTTTCTCCAGACGACCCCTGTTCAAATGCTGACCCATCCTCCCTACAGTCCTGACATGGCATCCTATGGCTTCTTTATGTTTCCTACGGTGAAGAACCGATTGCGGGGAAGCATTTTCATTGCCTGAAAATGTTGTTTCGGCGTACGTAGTGGGTGAGAACGATTGGCGCGAGTGGTTCAGAAGGATCGGAAGATATGTAGAGGCTAAGTAAGAGTACCTTGAGAAGAGGTGATGATAAGTTTTTAATGAAATAATTTGGGGGGCGCATGTCTAAAAGCCTCGAGTGGGCCTCTTATCATGTATTTTTCACCCTTTATTTCGTGTCATCATTCTGTATAGTTTGTAACAGAAATAGGTTCCGATTAATGATTTAGTAATTATGAAGGTAAAGATTTAAGTCATGTTAGTTATTATTTTTGAGTTTGGAATATTAGGATTAGGCTAAAGCGTATAAATATTTTTTTCAGAAATAGAGAAAAATGTTTTGGGTAGCGATGAATATTTTTCCCGCACATACAGAGGTAAAAGTTTATCAGGCATAATTTTATGGAGTAATTCTCCATCATGTAAAGTGTGCGACAGCTCTGGGAAAGTGGTGCTCTAACCATATCACCTTGTTTGTAATTATTTAAGAATATCTGCACGTACGAGGGTTTAAATGTTCTTTTTTTAATATCCCTACTAATAGTGTGTGGTCACGGAAAACACGCTGAAACAGGCAGATAAGAGAGCGCTAGTGGGTGCACCATTTCCCACGATGTGCCACGCGATACCTGGCATCCAGTGCACCGCAACTGCGTGGTCGTGCGAACGGTTGAAATGTCCACTTGGCCGGGCAACAATGTATGGTAGAATTCCCTGTCTCCACAGTATGACTTCACTTAATACTGCAGTTAACTAATTAATGTTACTTAAGTTATAAATACTAACATGGATATTGAACAAAGAGCAGAATGGTAGCTTTCTCCCCTAATGTGCTGTAAAACTTTTAATCATTAATTAAATAAAAATAGCAACAATGTAACATTATTTCGTGTTGGTTTTTTTCTCATAAACGTTGTCCATATATACAACTCTATATCATTTATTCTATCCGTATTTGTTTGGTACACAAAGTGTTTTTAAAAGAGGGGAGGGATTTCCCAATTTGAGAGGAGATAGTAACTAACTTAACAAGAAAAATAATTCCATGGTCTAATGGTAGCTTTTGCGACGGTCAGGTCAAGTTGTCTGGGTAAATTTTTTTTTCATTACCTTGTCTTGAGAAGGTGAATGCCAGGGTAGTTTCAAGGCGCTAAGGACTCCGAGCTCATTGCACCATCATTAATTCATTTCATTCATACCTACAGACTTACACTTACAGTGTCCGTTCCACAATCTACAGGCGCCGCGAGAAGATAATGTACTCAAAGCGACAATAAATAAAACATTAAAAAATAACTGCAATAGCTATTTGTCTCTGTAATGCAGTAAACATTAATATGTGATCATGCATGTAGGTATGTTGATTACGTTCTTTATTGAACACCTCTTATAGAAACGGCTGTTAATGAAGCAGTAGTATGCTCCAATGATAGGAAAATAACAAGGAAAAAAGTTCTAAAAATGGGGAATTACTTCTGCGACTTGAGTGTAGAAACGTTGCAAAAACTGAATGAAGCAAGGATTCTTTAGGCAGATTTCAGAGTCCTTCAAGAAAGAAGACAGAAAAGAAGAGCAGCTACACGCAGAGAGAATAAAGAAAAGTATAATTATGATGCAGGATATCCCTAATAGTATCGTAGAACATGCAGAAAGCAAACTTTTATTACAAAACGCACCATTTTTATTTTATCCGTGTAGTGTACCTTTTCTCAGAAACTATTTAACCTAATATTGTGCAAAGCTTTGTACTTATTTTAATCTACTTTAAAATAATCAGAATAATTTAAAATGCAATATTGAGTAAAATATTCTTTTAAAAATGAATAATTAAAAATATTATTCTCAACTGCAAATAGTTAGAAGTATTGTTTACTTTGTCCTGTGGTATTTAAGTAAAGGTATAAAGTATTACATTTTTTATATAAATTGCACAGTTGTTTACAACATTGCTTTAAATTATGGGAAATGTATGACTTAATAAGCACCTGTACTAATTTTAATGCATGGTTTACGAAGATGGCTGAAAGAAAATTATAGTTAGTTTTATGTTTTCTAATGTCAATGTCCCCTTAAGCATACGGCAAGAATTTCTGTTTCGGTTTATCAAATGGATGGAACCGAAAAGCAAGCCAATAGTTACGTATTCAGTACGCAGGGTATCATTTGCAAAGTTATCTGCGACTTGAATCCATAGAACTACGAACAAACAGTGGAAGAAGAATAGCAGCAGCTGAAGGCATCGGCCTGTAGTTACTGTATCCATGTTATGTTATACTGCAATCGCCACACTAGACTGAAGTTCTGTTAATGGTTCTTACAAAAGTTTGTTGAGATGTACGTATTTTTACACCAGAGATTTTGTTTACTGAAAGGCTGCTTCACTAGAGATGGAATTGATACTTTTTAATAAACATTTTGGCTGATGAAAAGTCTCACCTTGTTGTTGAAATAAAACATCGACACCGATTTTTGATTAGCATATTGCAAGGGATTATTGGTATTAGAATAATAGGACCTTACATTTTACCAAATTATTTGGTGCTTATTATCATAATATGAGAGCAAACGAATTTCTTGTCTTACTGGAGGAAATGCCATACCATCAATTTTTTTTATTTGGTTTATTTATGAACGCTCTTTGACATCTCAGGTCATCAGCGTCCCATTCAATTTAGGGCGTGAAATGGCCGACAAATTTTGCTCAGAAGCCTCTTCTTTCAGGCTTGTGGTTCTTTTTCTTGCCGTAAATGTACGACACGGGACCCACAGCTTTATTTCCCTTCCAAAGGAAGACATACTTAGGATTTTTACGCCCGGAAAATCCATCGATTCTGGCCGGGTTGGGTTAAGGAAGCAAGTATGGTTACCACTATACCATCAGGACCGACATATATATGTATGTGTGTATGTGTGTATGTATGTATGTATGTATGTATGTATGTATGTATGTATGTATGTATGTATGTATGTATGTGTATAATACACACACACACACACACACACACACAATTAAAGACTAAGGATGTAATTCATGTATGATGAACCCCGTCTCATTTTTCGCAACTTCCAGGAGCACCCAACAGAGGCATTTCAAATGCGATGTCTGTGCAGGTCCATTAAGTTGATCTGTTTGTTCCCTTGATCTCGATTCCTTTGATTTTTGATTATGGGAATGCTTAAATTCCTTGGTGTGTTCATTGTCCGTCACTGATTTACAGTTCCAGAATGAAGTACTGTCCCGATTCTGGGAACTCATTTGTAAGCTCGATCCACACGATTACATTCGTTGTTTGTATTATTGACTTAGGGTGTGTTTCACGAAACAGCGAGTCTACTTAGTTTATAAGTTACGAGCCGTAAAATCTGTTTCATACAATGGTAGAATCGTAAAATGTCGTTAGTCACTGGTCAAAATAAATAGTATAGCGACTTATCTGAGCGTCGAGAAGGCTGTTTCGGATATGTTTATTACTCCATGGACTGTTTGTTGATGCGATTTTGTTTACGCTGTATATAGTTTAAATTGCATATTCAAACCGAGAAATAGCATTATGTCTACCACATCGAAAAGAATCCCTAGTATTAAAAACAAAGTAACAGTGCTGCATTTAATTAATGAACACAAAGAAGTACAAGAAGAAAGACAAAGCCGAAATGTGGAAAATAATAAACGCAAACTGTGAAAGGGTTGGGGTTAATACATCGCAGAAAGAATGTGAGGTACACATTTTGGGCAAACATCAAGAAAGCTACAATGGTAAGTGCTTTTAGTATCAATTATATAATGCTTTTAACTATCAATTATGTATCACTCAGTATCAAAGACCATGTTACTAAACAGTTATAACAGCCTAGAAAGTAACTTTCTTCTATAAAAAGGCACCATCATTCCATTGGAGCTATTTCCTCATTGTTCACTCCAAGATGGTACTGAGTATGTGCGAGCTAGGCTTACCAAAATTTGTCTGGCAATATTAAGCTTAGAGAAACATCTTTCAACAAAATATTTACATGATCAGTTGATGCACTTGTAACCTGACTAATTATTTCATCAATGGTGTCATGTTTTCAAAACTGCTTGGGGATTTTCGTCAGCCCGCACATGAATATTGTGAAAGACTTGCACTTCATTCTGTGGCAATTCTATTGCAACTGTGGTAGTTGACTTTACTATATACATTACCAATTTGTAATGAACAAAAATAACGTAGTTTGTTTACCAGTAACTTACAAAAAAGACTAAGCAATATTGACTAATTGTTTATGTGAACATATTTTATTTGTATTTAGGGTGTATATAAATTCCCATTACACACTTTGAGGGCTTGAGTTGGTACTGAGTAGGTAACATTTTAAATAAGAACTAATTGTTGTCCTTTACAAGTGAAACACCACCACATCTCTCGGGTTTTTGAATGGTGTTTAACGCCATTTTTACCACAGAGGCACCACAGGCGGTCACATCGCTCATTGAACTCTCCCACATTTGCTGCACCAAAGAGCCGAGCAGAGTACTATTGTTGTTGCACTGCTTATGCATCCACTTACAAGAATGACTCGACATGACGATCGCCTACCTCGACATAAACATTGTACTTGCGTATGATGTTTTAGTACACGTGGTCATCATTACCTGATAGTCCAATATCCGCTGCTGTCATAACCCGTGCAAGAGGTCTTTCTTAGACTTCATTGATGTCTCGTAAATTTGACTATTCGTTTGGCCGCACAGGAAATAATTCAACGGATTCAAATTGGAGAACATGCAGGCCATGAAGTTGAGCCACCACGGCCTATGTACCTTTGTACCTTTGTCCGAATTATTCTTCGAGAGGACCTTGGACCGCATTAGCAAAATGAGGTGGTGCGCCATCATGAACCCACAAGTCCTACCGAATGGCAAACTACCAAGAACTTCTTGAGTACCTCATGCAGAAAGTATCAAATAAGTGTCACCCATGAGGTGAGGTGGAAGGAGGTATGTCCAGAAACTCTGTCCACACATGATGCTATTTGCGGGAGAGTTCAAAGCGTATTGTGGTGGTATTTTGTTTGTAGCAGGAAAACGTTATGTTTTCGGACATGTTCCTATTCAAAATGTTACCAACTCGGTCTCCTGTAAAAGCCATATAAGTCTGTAATAGGAATTTAGATACACTCTGTGTAAGACTCTATATTAACACCTGCATAATTTTTTTTCTACTCAGCCATGAAAGTTAATACAAGAAGTAACCAAATTTAAATTTACATGTCCTAAAAATAAATAAACAAGTAAAAATCTGTATAAATTATTCTCAGAGCAACTCAAATCCGCATCATAATCGAAATCATTAAAAACAAACAAACAAAGGCAAGGGCTTTAAAATGAAAATGCAGCTTGACATTTCATAATACCAGCTACTTATATTTGTCACGGTGAATTACATGGGATCAGCATCAACATTTAAACTTCAGATGAATATTCATGTGTTTTCTGAAGCGAGGAAGATGAGAAAATGTTATCAGCAGCCCACATCTGTCAGCCTGAAAGGGGGTTTTGGGATGCAGCAGACAGATATATTACTATAATCCTTATAAGGAAATGTGCGATGATGTGCTGGAGGTTTAATTAATGCTCGAACCTCTCAAGAGTTGTAACAATGGTGGCGCGCTCTGGACTCTGACAGCCGCTTCTATCTACCAAAGCAGGAGACATACAATGGACCCTCTTAAAGCACGTCTGGTGCGGACTTGTAACGCTTGCTCCCATTTGCCACCATTATATTGCGAGAGATAATTAAATTATTTGTTTTGGAGCTGCAACCAAAGAGATACTTTGTGCTGCAGCCCTGATCGCGAAGTATGATGTGAAAGACGTGTGCAAAGTCTTTGGAATAGTCTAATTCTAATTTGTTGATCCTCCAAAATCATTATTCATGTGATGATTGTTAATTTTCTAGAGTGGTCACAGAAAAAGATGCTCCAGCATGGCGTTCATCTCTTATCAATATTTCGTTATTAGCCGGTGTACGAAAAACATGATCCCTCATTATAGACAAAATTCTTACTGGACTCCTTTTCTTAAATAGGAATTTTATCACCGACCTGTACTAAATTTTATTTTGCACTGTTGTTTTCCACGGTAATCGCTTTTGTTAATATCAAAGACCCGAATCTTGCTTACTAATACCTCCATGGCATTAACAAAAAAGTACGTTAAGTTAAGTTTTACAAAATCTAGGAAAGGAACAAACAAACTGTTTTATTGATTTTCAAAGTATTCGCCTTTAAGATACTCATTTATATACTTTTTCATGTGTTCAAACCAATTTTCGAAACATTTTTACCACTCTGAAGATTGTATCTAGTAAAAACGTGTTTTTTTAAGGCTTTAACAGCTTCTTGAAGTTATGAAAATCGTTGTCCACTCATTTTTGTTTGACATTTGAGAACAAAAAGAAGTCGGTAGGATTACAAATCAGATGAATACGAGCAACGAGACATTAATTCGACGTATTTCTTCTTTAAATAATTAAATGTTTGATGTGCTGTGTGAAAGCTGGTATTGTCATGATGAAGAATTTTTTTCTTGATTTCCTGGATGACTTCTGGCAAACAAATTGTCGTATACTATTCAGCATTATCTGTTTTTCGATCCTCTAAAGGAACGGTTGCAACATGTCCAGTACAACCGAAGAAACAAAAGATCGTTTTCTTTTAAGTGCTTCGTGAACGAATATTTTTTGTGGTATTCGTTTCATCTTGGAACACCCAAACAGTGAACTGTTGCTTAGTTTCCGGTTCATACGAATATATCCAAGTTTCCTCACCTGTTACGATGTTGTATAGGAATTTTGAAGTTTCTCGAGGGAATTTTTGGTGCATTTCATTACACCAATTAACACGAGATTTTTGTGAGCTTCAGTCAAAGTATGGGAATCCATCGATAACATGTTTTCACAGCAAAATGTTCATGCAAAATTGAATGCACTGCAGTCTTCGATATGCTTAAGAATGCTTCTATCTTACTGTTGACATGTCGATTATGTTGCGCACAGCATCGATATTTTTTGGAATGACAGCCGATTTTGGTCTACTTTCAAGAAATTGATCACTGGCGGACGCGCTACCACGACTTAATTCTGCAAACCAATTGTAAACATTCTTTTCTGGTGGTGTTTTACTACCAAAAGTTGAACGAAACGATTCTATGTTACGCTGTCGAGGTCAAAACGGGGGAGGGGGGGGGGGGAAGAAAAAAAAACGAAAACCTTCACTTGAAATTTCAATTTTTTTACAAAATTGCTTTGTTTAAACGCTCATTGTAAGTAAACTACTCGATCAATTTGTAAGCCGCGACAGTTTTCACAATAACATGTCGATTGCTGTGAAAAAAGTAATGACACATCTTCATAGCGCCACCTAATGTGGTCGTTTGTAAAAACTTATAAAGGCAACCCTCGCATAATGATCAGTAACTCTAATTGACATGCAGTCGTTACAGACTTTGACCACAAGCGTTTAGAAGGGTAGAAAAAGGTGGGCAATACATGGATATGAGAGTAGTGCACCACTCGTATTTTTGTAACTATATTTATCAGATGCAATTGAATTTCATTCATTGGTCTAAAATGAATTGGGAATAATGAGGGGCCGAGAGGGAGTAAAACACATCATCGAACGCTAATGTGATTTATAGCAGTACCAATAATCCGACCAATAATCGTTAGTGGTGTTGGGAGACTGCTTTTCATGGGGGCTATAAGCACTGCTACACCCTCTACGCTCTAGTCTTCAGACAATGAAAAAAAATTAACTCAATTTGCTTTCTCAAGGTGTTGTTAATACTGTCGATTGTCAACAACAATGTATAATAAATTCTAGCCATTTTCCTATATCTGGCAAAAACATCATCTCTGTGCACTGTGTATTATGGACAAAATATCATTAAGATCGCGGTTTCAATTCCGGCCAGGACCGATGGATTATTTTCGGGCATAAATTGTGGGACTTTTAAATTGCTCTCTCTGAATATTATGTTTAATCTGAAGAATTTATTGTAAGAAATGTTCCTTACTAAACAAAAGAACATTGGGGAAAAATTGTGTTAGTGTAGTGTAGGCAGCAAATCGAAGAGAAACAAAATGTGAAATTAATGAGATCATCCCTTCACATGTTAGGGCACAGGACTGTTGCTGTTTTGTGTTTTCAGTCCATTTCTTCTGAAGTAGGCCGAGAGATCTTTTTTTCTAGCTGAACGGGATTTCAAAATTGTTTTCAGGGATCTACCGTTGGTCGTCTACCCCTTTCCCTACTTTGAAATTTCAAGTTATATTCTTACATTTTGATGCTTAAATTTTAAAGATGATTTACCTTTTATAAAACTTTTTTGCTGCTGCCTTGAAAGCTGGATTATTATTGTTATTTTAATTTGGACAGAGTAAAAATAAGTCGATTAGTTGTATAATGAAAAAAAAAATTAGTAACAGTGTAGTAATTAAGCCTTTCGGGACTCCTGACTAATAAGCCTACATTCTGCTCTTTCTAGTAATATACTATTCAGAAACAAAATATTGCCAAAATACAAATGTTTGTATTAAATGTTCAGAGTTCTTATAGTAGTATTCTGTTCCAAGTTCAAACAGCAATAACATTACAGTAACCCCCACCCCAAATAAAACAATTTCATCCTCGGGGTTGAAACCTAAATTTTTTAATGATCATTTATTGTCGCATAGACTGCATTGGTCTTCTCGCGATGTCTGTAAATTGAACGTGAATACTATAGTTGTATGTGTGTAGTTATAAATGAAATGAAATGAATTAATAATTGCACAAATAAGTTCGGAGTCATTTGCGCCTTACAGTTATCTGGCATCCACCTTTTCAGGGCAAGGAAAAAACTCCGAATAAACCTTACCCAGATAGCTTGGCCTGACTGAGATTTGAACGGAAGTAGTCACAAACGTTACACTAGACCACGGAGGCGGTCTCTCCTAAAAGTTTATTAATCTCGGTTTTAAACTTCCCCCTCAATATATAAATTATGTTTTTTTTTTTTTTTGTTAAATTAAATGTAAGTAAAATACGTAGTTATTCAGACCGGAAAGTTTAGAAATGAAAGTCTTTTATACGAGTAACAAATTCAGTTTCTATTTTAGGTTGACACTCTGTGCCTGAGCGGCGAGCTACAAACTTTTATTCTGTGTATTTTTCTAGCTGCTAATTCAATTTACTTCCGCATTTCTAGCTTTCCATTTTCGAATTCTCTTTCTTGCTCGTTCCTACTCACTTCTCTGATTAATGGCACAGAGACTCGGGAATTTTTTTATCATTTAGATGTATTTTCGCTACCATTACCAGCAATGCCATCTCGTCTCGTATAGGGAAGAGTTATTGTTTGCATGTTCTTTTGCTGTTTAATCTCCCTGGATCTCATTGCGACGTGACAGTGAAATACGTTGTTTCGAAAGCATTCTTCTTCTGCAGTCCAGGAATTAAGCAATAATGCCTGCTCCGTCCTGTCCACTCCCTTCCTCGACCGTTCGGCACTATTTATTTATGCTGTTTTTATTCAATTGATACATAATCTCTCACAATTTTTCTTTTGTTTTCTTCTGTATTGCTTTTCACGTGCATACCATTGATTGGTCATGTCTTTATAAGATTTCGCCCTGTAGATTCTTTAATTCATCTCAGAAATTTTATTACCGCAGTTGTATTTTTTTTTTCTTTTTGCTCTAATGTTAATAATTCACCAATATACAAATTTAATTTTTCTCTTTTGATGTATACATCCGAAATGTTTAATAACATCTCCACAAAGTATTTGCAATTTCATTGACATTGTCTACGTTATTTATGTCAAATGTACATTAAAAATTAAAGAAATTGAAGTAAGAGCATGCTAAACATCTATTTGTAAGGAGAAGCATTTTTATTTACTCTTGAGCACTCCACATCTCCTCTGAGGAAGGAAGTCTGGCTATTTTGTCACTCAAAAACATCTGCGCACCCCATTACTGGAGAAGAGTTTCTTCTTACAGAACTGTACATAAGTCATTCTTTTTTTACAGTAGGTATTGTTTAAAGGGTAAATGATAGTACATTAATGTATATTCCTTCGTTTTCAGAATTTGCTAGAAACGTTTTGTCATTTCAAATAAAGGTGTATGACTGATAATAGTATGCATTCTCCAAATAGCTTTGTTGCTTATTTAATATCAGAATATTTTAAATGATGCTTTCACAAATGGTTTATCTGCATCATAAATCGGGATATGAAAAGAGAGTAAAGGCAGAGAATAATTTAAAAATGAAAAAAAAAAAAAAAGTAATAGTGTTTAACGACTGTTTTAACTACTGAGACATCAAAGGCGGTGGACATTGATGATATACAAGAAATGGTAACTGGGAAAAGAGTTTTTTTTTAAATAAAGGAACGTTCCAAGCCTAAGTTTCAGGGCACCTCCCCGGTATTTTCCGTTTATGAGGACTGAGAAACCTGGAAAAAAAAATCAATCAGGAAGGACGGTCCTGGTGAGAACCGAACCCCAGACCTCCCGCTCACGAGTTCTCGCCTTAACGATCTCGGCGACTCATGGCGGTCAGAAATGAAATGTATACATAAAAAAGGAACTGTAAAATTTATGGGAAAGCTTTGAGTTGAGCCTCTAGAAATTTATAAATCTAGGTGGTAAATAGAGTATAAGGATAGAAGGAGCAAATAATATATTCATATACGCGTGGACATTGTCGTGTAATAATGATCACCCCGTTCATTAATCTAATGGAACACTTTAAAGACCAATTTTGTGGAAACAGTCATGATTAATTATCAATTTGAGAATAATCACCGAATGTTAACTAGTGTATGCTGCAGGGAAGGGGGAAAACATGCAGCGACGGGTACGGATATTTGTACAGGAAGAAGGAAGTTATTTACAGTTTCTCTGTAAGATTATGTTAAATCTCAGAGCTATATTTAGTTTAAAAAGTAGGAGCTGGTTCAAAACTTCCATTAAACATTACGAAAAACATGAAACAGCTTTATAAATTGTACAGTGCAGCGTTTCTCAAACTATTATCCACTGACCACAAGTGGTCCTTAAGGTATATCCTTGTGGTCTTCTAAAAGTCTAAATTGAACTTGTGTATTGCAAAATCGAATATTAGTTCCAGAAAGACGGCAAAAATTAAATAAAAACAGATAACACTGTATCGTTGAGGTGCACAAATAAATGTACTGAACAGTGTTTTTGGTGTCGCTAATTTCCTTGCAACATGCTCTATGTGAGAAAAAAAATAGTAGGTAACTAATTTGAGTCTTATTTTGTATCATTCTGATAAGCACGCGTTAGTTTTTTCTAGAATTTTTCTACCTGGAGTATTTACTTTATTGTTCCGGATGAGGGTTACAAATACAAGATCTGTCAAGAAAACAGGAAAATGTTATTTCAACTTGAAACCGGGGCTCTAGTTCCCTGTCACCTGTTCTTGCATAGTAACTTCTCCAAGATAATGAATATCCGCTAGACAGAAAGGGTCATATTATTGATTATTAAAGACGTTTGAAGTTAAAATCAGCCTCGAGTTCATTGAGTTCAATAAACCTAAGTTCAGCACAGAAGTGAATGCTATCTCTCTCTGATGGTCTTGCTTGTCATGTACAATATGAATGTTTTCACGTTGATATACTTTGTATGCAAATATTTTGTTCTAATATAGTATTCTTTATACTATATTATATAAATTAATATATAGAGGTAAAGAGAAAAGACTTTTCTCCATTGCGCATGACAGATACACATGAACCTGTCTTTATAAGAAGCAAACAGCGATCAAAGAGTTCTGTAATTACCAAAAATGTAAAGCAGTTCGCACCGTGACGTGTGAAATTTTAATTAGGTGCGTATTTTGCTTTTCAAAGAGAAACTTGCTGTATTCACTCTGTAACAAACTCTTCTTTTTAAGAACATATAAGGTTATAATATTCACCATTGCATGCAAGTCTTTATTATTTTCCTCTTCTTTCGTTCATTTTCTAATTATCTCTGTGTTTATAATTATAGCTTGCACATGGGTCGGACTGCTTATGGTAACGTAAAGCAGGGCCTCTCCATATGGTACGGGATCGTTTAAACAATGGCGAATCAACTCTTAGCTCTGGGTTAATTAAAAACAAAGCGAAAACTCGGATCCCCTTGCCCTCCTGCTGCTCCCTTATTAACCCTTAGCGTACATTACGTTTGTTCTGTTTTGTTTTTTAATCATGGATTCTCATTTTTCGGTTTTATTTAAAAACACACTTTTAAGACACTGCTCTAGAGAAATGCTGCAATGTTCAGTGCTCAGCAACTAAGAATGACTAACGCCATATCGTTTCTCACTCGCATTTGGAAGGACCTGGTTTCTAATGCCCTTTGCCAGCTAATCTCTGTGAGGTTTTACTTTCGTTCACAGCAATAGGAGCGTATTTATTTCAGTGATACAAGTACAATACAGTAAATCTCCGACAGGCGCATGGGTTCAATGTGATTGGCGTTTAACGCCCGTTTTTGCTACAGAGGCACCACAGGCGATGGACACTGATGATGCATGAAATGAAATTATATATTTTGGATAAGATTTTTTTTTTTGTGGAAGGAAACGTTCCAGACCTAAGTTTAAGGTACCTTCCCGATATTTGAAATTTATGAGGACTGAGGAAAATCTGGAAAAAACCTCAGTCAGGGAGGACGGTCCTGGCGGGATTGGAACCCTAGACCTCACAAGTCCGCACCTTAACGACCGCGGCCACCCGTGGTGGTAGGGTTCAATGTCTATAACACTAGGTCTATTAGATTAGAAATTTCATAGTAACCTATTAAATAAACATATTCAACAATAAAAATAGACGATAAAGTAAAAACTAAAATAAGAATACATACAATGAAAGATATAGAAATAAAATCACATTAGGAACGACACATACAGCTGGATTCCAGCAGCCTTCCCCCTTTCTCTCGGTTATCAGTTTTCCCAGCATTTTTTTTTTTTTTTTGAGTAGTGTTTAACTTCCGTTTTTATTACTAGGCATCACAGGCGGTGGATAATGATGATATATGAGATGAAATGATACATTGGGAATGGATTTTTTTGAGGAAGGAAACGTTCCAGCCCTAAATTTAGGGTACCTCCCTGGCATTTGCCATTTATGGGGACTGAGGAAAACCAGGAGAAAAAAACCTGAGTTAGGGAGGACGGTCCTGGTGGGAGTCGAACCCTAGACTTCCCGCTTAACGACCTCTGCCACCCTTGGTGGTTCTCCCAGTAAAGAAGGTTAGAGCGGAATGCCTGTCTTCCTCCATTACCTCAGCTTTCAAAGATGCACTTACAACTGAAAGCAATTAAAATAAGACTGACAATGGTCATTAACAGGAAAGTGCCCCACAAACAATGCCACTGTCAGAAAAGGAACAATAAGGTGAGTTTAAAAATACAGTTAAACCTGTTGTAAAGAACGGTTACTGTTACACAGTGCGATGCATATTTTTTGGTAGTTTCCCCCCAGTCAAACACGTGCTTATCACCCCAATATGCGCATAGACTCGTGGGCGGTGAAAAACACAGTCAGCTGTTGTTGAATGACAGGCTGGTGAAGTTTCATATCAAGTCTTGAAGTAATTGCTTTATTTAGCTCTGCGTGAATGAAAAGAAACTGAACACTATACAGAGTTTATATTCTAAGCCTTCTTTTTTGCGACCTTTGGAAGATAAAACCAACATTCAAAAACTGGGTAACCCAATTTCAAGTTTTAATTTGAATCAAACTGTGATTTCAAAATGGAGGCAGAATGAAATGCTTTCTGTAGAGCGGAATTCTTCCTACACATTCCAGATTGTAATCTTAGGATCATTCGTTAGTTTGTTGTATGAAACCTATTTATATTATTCTCTCTGCTGTTATGTTCAGCCACGCATTGACGAGAGTTGATAATTTTAATTATTAAGATTGTAGAAGTTTGCCATCATTAGATTAGTAAAATGTTGCACTCCGGTTTTATGATACGGCGAGCCGCCGCTGATCCTGAATACACTAGCCTCTGTTCATGTACCGTTGACGCAGTGGTGCCCAACATGATACGTGCGTGGTATTCCCCTCGATCCGTTATACCCCTATCAGTCAGGTAGTGAAAGGATCTGCGTTATACTAGTGACGGCTGGGGTTGAGTTTCACAATGTTATCTTCAACATATGTTTTTGTATCCAAAGGATAGCAAAGTGCCTTATTTATCATATCCTCCGATGTAGCATTAGATACCACCATAATGACTGTAGCAATCATATTGTCTGGTACGTTAGTTGTAAATGTGTGCAACTTTTAAATATTTAATAATCGATCGGATTGTTCTTTCCAGGTGAAGGTAGAGCACAAAAACTTATGAACTGAAAGCACCTACTTCTTATGCTTCTAATATCGAGAATGTTGTAAAAGTTCTTATAGAACTGAGGAATTTATTGGTAAAAAAATGAAGCCATTTAGTGAAGACCAGTTTATAAGAGGATGCTTTATAATAGCGGCTGAAGAAAGATGTCCCAATGCAGTGGACATGTTTAAATCTCTAAGTCTTTAGCACAATAGTGCAACGAGACGTCGAAGATCATTATCATCTGTGTCCACCGAATGTGATGCCTCAGTAGTTAAATACTATTTAAAAAATGTCCATGCGCATTCGCACTATTTTCCCATACTGTTTCACATAAACTTGGGGGAATGCCCCAATTTTTAATGCTAACAATAACAATCCCACCGTATGCCACATCTCTCCTTGGCCACCTTAATCGACATCCTTGGCGACTGCAAAAATTCAGGTGTTCAGGTTTTTCCTTTTTCCCTAATGATATGATTTCCCTAAAGCTTTATTTGTTTTTTTAAATTTTTTATTGTTATTATTTTTTTACTGGAGTGTGTCGGCGATGTGACCCCACGTGACGCCATTTGGAAGCGGTTTTTTAAATGTGGATATTCATGTTGTTATTCATTATACCCCAGGGTTCCAGTTCATACCCCGGGTCGTTCAGGGGCCCGGTCGCCTTTCGTGTCTTAGTGGTCACGGGAGGAAGGAGGTGGTTCAAATTACACAATTTGCTTCATTGAACGCATTGAGATGTTTAATCACATGACACTTTGTTATTGGGCACCTGGTTCTTTACCTCTATCACTTTGATGACGCGAGCTATATATGCTACTTGAAATTGCATCTCCTCTTGTCTACTGTCTCTGGTAAAGCGATGTTGGTAATCAGAGCGTTAACTGTCTGTGGGACTTCCATCTGGTAAAACGATGTTGGTAATCAAGACGTGCTTTTGCAAAGTTGTTTCCCCTTAAAATACGAAATTCAAAACGTCGCCACTTGGTCACAAGAGCTCACAGGAGTCATAGCATAACGCCCTTGGATTCCTGAGCCTTTAAAGTATTTATATACTATTGGTGAGCTCTTGAGCTCCAAAACACGCTTACTTTAAATTCATCACCTCTTTGACTCCTTATTAGGGAACACATGATCATACGATGTAATGACGTCATCGCCGACATCTATTCCTCTGCTACCTTTTAACGAATTTCAAAGTGTCTCCAGCAACTAAGATACAAAGTACCTATTGTTCGGGCATCTGCATGCACTTAGCTTTTGTCACAATAGACCCATTGCTCGAGTCATTATCAATAAAAGAGGGCACAGAAGATTACAAAAGGCAACTTTTTCTCCAGTGTTATAGAGTTATATGCCCAGGCAGCCATGAATACATTTTGTGATACATAAAAAGTTCCTGTTTGCTACTAAAGGCTATATAATATTTAATAAGTATTACTATTTAAATTATCTAAGTGCACTCTTAGGCATGCGTGGGGGTGAGGATCTGGCACAAGTGGTATATATACCGAGTTCAGTTGCAAAAATGTTTTTTTTTTTTTTTTTTTTTTGTTTCAGGTAAACCCTTACTCACAATAGTCTGATTTTGCTCTTTTTCGGCATATATTTAGCTTGTTTTATTTCAATGCCATATACCGAGTATCGCTGAGAAAAAACAAAAATTGTGGCAACTAGAGCGATTTTTAATTTTTCGTTTTAGGTTAATCCTCACTCCCAATTGTTCAATTTTGCTGGTTAAAGAATTCGATGAATCGTTTATTAATTGATTGTTATGTGTTTTGTTGAGAAAAATAAAAATTGGAGCTACTAGGGCGTTAACACACACTTTTATATATATATATATATATATTTCATTGTCATTTTTGGTGGCTAGAATCGTGGAGACTTGAGAACAGTTTTGAAAAATCTTCATGATTACAACCCCAATAGCTACCTTCTTCGTAATTCGCTAAAGATGAACTACATTAAAAGGAGTATCGTAACATCATGAGTGACATCTACTTGATTTTTTGAAACTTTGTTCTACTTCTTTTCAAATAAACATTGATGAACTACTTAAATATAAACCATGTCATAAATGACATCCTCGAATACTAAGTAAACGTTTTAGTTCTGAGCTTTTTCTTTTTACAAATCAAGAATTTCATTACAACCATCTAAGCCGCCACTGGAATAAAGCAATCATGGAAGATTTTTCTAGACTTTAGGGGTACATGAATGTTACATTATTTCGCAGTGAGTGGAATGAGGTATTTTCGCCCTCCTCTCTCCTGGCCATGTTCTGCTACCGCTGCTTTAATGCATTATGCTCTCTTCCGAAGCCATAAGTAATTCTCATAAACAAGAATCTCCCAAATTTCCAGCAAACGCGTTTGTTTTAAATGCTGTAACTCCACTAATATTCCTGTGTTCCTAAAAGATGTGGCTACATCCTTTGAATCTAAATTTTATCGACCATTGAAGTTAATGGTCGGGAAGTGCTGTAGAAACAAAAGCGGTATCGGGAAAGTTTCGTAAGCACCTACTCGTACATAAAAGCTGATAAGCCAGTAGTGTTCCAGTTGATCTTGCTGAAACATTGTTCTCTCTTATCTTCTTCCACCATATTTATGAAAGCTAACGACACGTCCTACTTTGAATATAGTTTCATACATCAATATATGCTTAAAGAAAAGACCGAAGAAACGAGAAGTCAAATATTTTTCTTCCTGTACCCTTAATAGACCGTATATAATATGCAATTTCCATTTTTGGAAAGTCTCGAATCTCTTTTAGGCTTAATTTAAAGACTACATTTATTATTATTATTATTATTATTATTATTAATATAATAATAGTAATAATAATATCATCATCATTTAGAATGACACCTTCATCTTCGCATGTCTCAAAATGGCGAGAAGAAATAGTGCTGCTTGCATCGATATTACAAATTGACTTGAAAACTGGAAGGTTTTAACATCATTTTTCTTACATTGACATAACTGAAGACACTTTCTATAACTATGCGAGCTGTTTCGACAAATAGGAGTACATAATAATTAAAACAAATTTTTCATACATTACCTTAATTCCAGTGGTATAACAATTTTGAAAGTTCAGTTTACTTTGGTATATCTAACTAAAGCTGCATTTTGCATTTCAGCAAAATTAATTAATTCAGGTTTTACCATTTCCAAATAGCTGCAGATAGGTAACTTGTTTTATTCATCTCCCTTGCTTTGAGAAATAACAGCCTTTAAAAGCAAAGAAAAGAGAGTTTCCATTTGAAAAGAAAAACGATTTGAATTCGATAAATTGCATAATACATTGGAGAAAAAAAAAATAGATGGAAAACATACTACTTACAAACATTTTCCACTGGGTTGATTTACTAAATTTGGTTTTCTTTAAACAGTTATAAATTTAAATCCATCGGTTAAGATGGATAGATGTATTGAATATATGTATATAGAAATGTGAGTAAAGATTTTTAAAAATTCTGAATTAAAATTCTTAGTGTTAAAATATAGATTTTTGGGGGAGGAGAAGAGTAGCTTCCATAATTATCTGCAATAGTAAGGCATTTAAAATATATATGAATTTCTCTGGTTTTAGAGTTCGGATTAAATGTAATGCGCACAAGTGATCTTGTCATTTGATTAATTCTGGATTTTTTTTCCTCCCATTTTTTAACACAGAGGCTTACATAAAGCAATCGGTCCTGGTAGTGAAGTGGTATCCATACTTGGCTCCTAAATCCAAGATCGAATAAAACGAAGGCTCTATATAGAGCTAGACAGATGTCTGAAGATAACCGTTTTGAGCTAAATTAATGAACTATTCGACTTAGAGAAAACAAACTAGGGATACTAGAATACTAGAATATTAAAAGATCAACTGTCGCAAAACAGCTAAATTTATTCCTTAACAGAATTGGTCTGATAACTAGGAAAATAAAGAGATTTTATAACGAGGAAATAAAGAAAATAAACTCTCAAGCTGTTTACTCGTGCATGTGCGTGGCTTAGCTAGAAGCCGTTTACCGAATAAAAAGTGTATCGTGTGCCTTTTTTCATATCAGCAAACGACTCAATGTCAATATTTACATTTAATAAGGTTACTCACTGCAATCTTTCCCTTTTAAAAACAAACTTAATCACGCACCTCTCCAGCTCTGGCAGTCGAGATATTGGATTCCCAAAATGAATATCTGGCTACTTTTTATATGCACGAGGGGCAAGGCAGATGTTCTCAGAAAACTTCTTAATTGGAAAATAATTTCACATATTTTTTCCGAAGTACGCCCGATTGATTATATACGGCATATTTTTTTCTTTCTCGTAAATCGATTCAATCTAAAGAATGTCGTTAATGCAGCGCTACTTAAACGTCGTCTTTGTTCAAAGAGCCCACTGTTTTTGCATTTGTCTGGGTCAATGAACCTCTGGCATGTTTATTTGTGCTGCTGACGTAAAGAAGTAATTAATACGGTCAACTCTCTGAAAACAAGTCTCCTGTAAGAATGAATAACCTCAATCACAATTTTTAAAACTTGCATCTATTTCTCTCTTATTTCTTTAGTAAATCCATACTTAAATCCACCCTTTTTCTGTTAGGCTAAAAATTGTTGAAGTAATTTCTGTTTATTAAAAGGGGGAGATAATTTATCCATTGAAAATTTGCATTCTAAGTGAACATATACAATGTGAAATTGAGTAATTATTAAAAATTAATGCACGTAGTCCGTATATTTTTTGATCTTGTGTCATCTACTACCAGAATATTAAATTACTACAAAGTGAGCAACTTTGCTGCTACCTCGCGACTATATTTTTTAAATATTGTGATGGCAGAATGGAAGGTTTTAATATGTTGGGGCTAGACGCCAGTTATTCCGCGGTCTCATTTGCCGCCGTTTCATGGCGGGAATATAAATCTGATCTTCCCCATTCATATTAAAGTCCAATAGAACGAGGTTCCAGAACGATCACTCTCTGATATTATGAAAGATTGGTGTCAAACAGTGACTTGGTCCTATTTTTAAAGGATTTGCGCTAAGGACGTATGTTTAATATATTTTCTGCATCTATTGTGCTTAATTTCACAGCTTCATAATTTTCGTATTATAAAATGCGCTGTACGTGCCAGAACCTTGTGAAAAGCAAACATAATTGAAAGTGCTTTAGTTATAACATAGGTGATCGTACAGAATATTTTATCACTTTTATCTATGCTAGTCATACATCACTAATTGTGCCTGTATGCATTCCGTTCGCTTTAACTAGAGATGGTCTCTTAACAATGTATCGTCGTGCTTTGTTCTACTCCATGCTAATGAAAACAGTTTAAAAATTGCACACATGGAAACCAGAAGCGGTCTCTTCCCTCTCTATGTGCGGTCAATAACAAGTCCCTTCGATGACAGCACGATAGAATCTGACACAGTTTTCTACAAATGTTCAGCAATTTCGAACTGATGCTATCAAAGACAAAGCAACGTGCAGGTAACTTTTGTACTTATTCCATTTAATAAACTCGAAACCCCAATACTTAGACCCTTCAGTAGGAATTGAGACTGAAGTCCATCGTAATGTAAGTAAAGTGAGGTACCAGAAATAAAAAGCTCTCGCAGGCTAAAGGAAAAGAAGGGACTGCCCTGCTTGAGGCTCAAAAGCCTTCTCTCACAAGACAAGCAGTGAATGCTGCCTATCAAGTATCATAAGACAAAGGGAGGGCTCAACTATGCTGGCACTAAGCAGAACACTGACATCCTCAAATGTGTCATGGGGATTTTTCCTTTCCCCATGAAGCCTAACAGTGTGATTGGTTTGAGGACCCTCCTTCCTGTCGCACCATATCTTTGATAATCCCATTCGGCTGCGCCTTACAATTGGCTCGGCCTAAAAAATTAGCCATATTTTGTCTTGGTCAACATTCTCAACTGAAATCTGGCTGACAAGTGATGCGAAATTAGAACGACCGTTGCATGTTATACAAAGTCATGCAATCAACTTACATTATTCAGTTGTTAAGGAATTGCAATCAGGCTTGCTGGATGAAATTGTCGCATTCATGTTCCGGTTTCATAGGAACTCTCCACCTGCTGTTTCCCTTAGCGAATGAAATCAGGATTGTGTCATGCAGTAAAGTTTTCCGCATGGTTGTAAAGATTAGTTAAGAAACTTGGAGCAGATTGCTCAAACACTCGAAACAGGGCTTGATGATTTCATGTGTTTAAGGGGATGCAACTAAGGAAGAGCTAGTTTATACATAACATTGTTTCGATCAGTCAAAGCATATAGTAATATATAGGAATATATAGAGTGACCCAATGAACTATGGACACTTGCGGTGTTTCGTCCTTAGGCAAGAGCGTCGCTCTTTGCCTCTGCGGGTGTCACAAAGTAGCGCTGACACAACCGTACAAGTGTCCTGAACTATTTTAAAAAGCTTTACTTATGAACTTTATGAAAGGAAGTGCTGCAACTGGCCACAGTTAAGTTCACTCATTTTTGGGACCTCTTTAAAATTTTTTCCAACCTTGCTGTATTTCACATTGAGTAATGCTGACTATTTCCTGACGTATATTTTGTTTCAGCTCTTTCAGATTATGCGGGTTTGTTTTGTATACAATCTCTTTTTATGTACCCAGAGATTTGGGTCGGTAGACTGAGGGGGCTATAGCCCTATCATCCTGAAACACTATTTAAATTTTTCTCATCAAAATATTCACTGTTTAATCCATGACTGCGTTTTGTTGAAAAAAGGAGAAATCTTCAGTTAACTCTTTTAAAAAGAGAGGAAGAAAATTTGTATTGATATACGCCATGCGTATTTTATATGGTTTTAATGTTAATAATTTAGCAGCTCTTTTCACGGAGCCACAAGAAATGCCTGTTTGTAGTAAAAAAAATAATCTACATGATTGTGGGAAATTCTCCAAACTATGGCCGACGCCATTTAATGCTTCCTCGGTGAGAACTACGCTGTTTGTTAGGTTTCCTAGACTGAACACATGTAGGTTCGAGTGATGTAGTGCTAACTGGTTCCCATTAAGTTGTAATTTTATTTAGTGTAGTGAATTGTTTAATTGATTTAGTGTTTTATTTTAAGTTTTTTTTTCTTTGTATAATTATGATCTGTAAAGTTATCACGTACAGTGAAAATAACTCATTAATAAGGTTTAAAATTTGGATTTTTTTTTAAGTAACAATGTCTCCTTGCCCCAAGTTTGCAGGTTCAATCCGGGAGTGAAAATCCTAAGTATGGCTTCCTTCCAAAGAGAAGTACAGTCACGAGTTTCATGTGGTAGATTTAAAGCACTTTAAATAACCTCAAGCCCCTAAAAGAAGAGGCCTCTGAGAAAAATTTATCGGCCGTTTCCATCCTAAATTGAATGGGACGCTGATGGTCTGAGATGATAAAATAAATAATAAATAAACAAAATAACAAAATATTAGATTGAACACTACCCATGGCTTGAAAAAAGTTTATATAGTAAAGATTATGCATTGTTGTACGCCTGAAACCTTTACAACCGGGGATCTATCTTCAAGTCTTCTTTAAATTTGACGAGCTAATTTAGCACATATGAACCATAATTAACCTTTGCTCCTCTATGCTGCACAGTCCACACATTTTTGTTTTGTGTGCCACAGCACCAAGGTCTGTGCATGTGTAGTTTCTAACATTCATAAATTCACAAGATCATGCACTATGGAACTAATGAAACAATATACCGCATCCTCAAGTCTTTGCGCTGTTGTTTGAATGACACATTGTTAAATTGCGTCATTCACTTCGAGTCGTTGCCAAATTATGCCGAATTTTCTTATCTTCCCAGCCAAGCGAGTGTGATAAGTTGATAGTTATGTAATAATACTCCTTAGGGTTACGATCTCATGCCTGGACGTCTTAGGACATAACCTCTTTTGTTGGAGGAAAATTCGATAAATTGATCTTAAATTTATTGTATCACACAGTTCTTCAAAGAGTTATACAATTACTGCATACCTGAATGAGACTACTAGTTCATGTTGCTGAGCTGATCATGTGGAGTAGACGAAGATGTGGCACGAAACAACCACGAAGAGCATAATCCAATGACGAAGGCTCTGACAACGTTAATAGAGATTCTGCATACTACATACATTTGTTTGCCAAGAGCGGTGTCAGCAGATCCAACATCCAGCGCATCACAAAAATGAAAAGTGGCACCCATACAAAATGCAAATGTTGCACCGTATTAATGAAGTGACTCATATAAGCGATTTTTTTTTGTGCGAAAGGGCGCTAAACGAATAGGGCGGTAATAGGAACTTCACAGCTGCATACCTGCTTTCTAATGAAGCCAATTTGTATGCCAATAGAGAAGTTAATCGTTAAAATCTGCGTTACGGAACTTATACCAACTACCACTGGATGAGTGCATCAAAAATGCAAGTTGATGAAAAACTGTTGCCCTGGTGCGAATCATAGGCCAACAAAAATGTTGCACATGTTTTGTGTATGCTGTAATATATCTAAATATCATGCCATTTTGCCTGAACAGGATGACAAGTTTCTATGCCAAATATCAAACCACGTGATCCAGACCTGTGTGGGGACACATGAAGGCGATAGGGCCTTAGGATAAGATATACAACATTTATCGTTTAAAGTGCAATAATATACATAGAATGAAATGCTTTAGCACCAGACCGCCATAAGTGGAACAAAAAGCACTGTGTTTACAGAGAAATGAAAGTATGCAATTTATGTTTCGTGAATAAATTTAAATTTTGCTAAAATATGTTGGTTCATAGTAGGATGGAGAATATGAAGCATCTTTAGTAACAATGTGCTGCTAGTAGATGAAATCATCAATAGTTGTGGAAATACTTTAGAATTTCCATCTTGGTATTTACTTCCTAAACCAACATATTGAAATGAATTCGCTAAGTTTCATTGAACTTTTAACCTCCCCTTTCTGAATAACCCATGCCAGATACGCGCAGTTCCACTACAATTTACAATTACGTTAAATTGGAGGGAAAAGGAGCTGTTATATCATCACAAAATTAAAATAATTTCTAGAAGTAGAATGTGTGTATATATATACATATATATATATATATAATGTAACAAATTAACACTAATAATAAAAGTAGATAAAGATAAAACACAGAGAAAGAGTCACACTTGAAACTGCTATATTTCGAACTACTGCGAGTTCTTCAATGGCAAGAAGCTAGACCTGTATGTATATATATATATATATATACACATACACATACACATATTGCATGCCGATGGTTATCACATTTTCAGCTCAATGTACTACAGTTGACTTCTCGCTCTGTTCTAGTGTTCCAAATGTAATTTAACGAATATTTTTCTGGGGGCTATAGATGATGCAACGTCAAAATATTATTGATACATTTTTTGTCAGAGAGAGAACAATCAGCCGACATGTTTGTTTTTACTGCTTTCCTTGGGTAAGTTAATTCAATATGATTAATTTATATTCTTTTTGAAATTTTGCACAAAATATGTATGCTACCAGTTATAATATCAACGTTTTAATGTGTAATATTAGTCTTTTCAGATTTGTATCCTTTCTATTGTATTGTTGCTCTTCACAAATATACAACAAATGTATCTCATTAAACAAGAAAGCTGACCAACATAAAGAAAAACATCTACATGTGTCCATATGTCTATTAACCTTCTTTTTATATATTTTTTCAATACAGTACTAATTTGTACAATTTCTACTTGTCTGATTTCATATGGAATGGCTCATATAAATCCTATCTCAATGTGTAAAATATATGGACATTTTTAAAGATTTTGGAGAAACTATCTACCTCGATACATTTTTTTTTTATTTTTTATTTTGGCGTTAGCTTTACTCTGCTTAGATACTTTCTGAAGCCTTCTATAACGTACAACTGTCCTTTAATATCGTAAAGGTTCGAATTCTTCCTTTACTACATATAACTAGTTTGAAAGAACTATATATATATAAAGAAATGTGAAAACCTGTAACAATTATTTAAAATGCATTGAAGAGTAACACGGTTAAAACTGATATTAACACTAAAACACTGCTAAAAACACAATATTTCGAGCCGCTGCGCCGGCTCTTGTTCGTGACGCGAAACTATGAAGACTGGTTGCCAGAGTGGGAAAAGTTAGAGAGAAAGATTTAAGCCTGAGCCTTATGCAGAATTATGGCTGCCATCTCTCTATCTCTGAGTGTAGTGAGGGAAGATGGAAGATGGAGGCACGGCATCTATGAGGACTAAGGAAAAGCATGTATCAAAAGAATAGTAATGAATGCTGGCGTGTTGGGTTACCGGCAGAGGAGATCCGGTTTTAACTGAGCGTCTATGGTTACTCATTCTAAATCAATATAAAAAGAAGGATAAAATTTACACTTGAGCATATAAACAACATTCCCAGAGGCACAATTGGCGAATGTACAGATTTTAAAGTCTGATTTAAGTGCCGGACTAAAGAAAGATGTGCTTGGCGTTATTAAGGCACAAGTTTTGCACTTAATCTGGTTACAGAAGAACCTGTGTGGGGTCAAGAGTCTTGCGGTAGATGCTTTATAAATTTTGCGAATACCTGAATATAAGTTAGTTCTTATATAGTTCATGCTTAAACAAGAAACCCGAGTCAAAATTACTTCTAGCATAACGAGTTACAGAATAAATCTCTCACAGTACGAAAACCTTAAGTAGATATCCGTTATGTAGAATCAGATGAGGAAGGTTCGTGGGACCTTGCTTGGAAGAAAACACGGTAGCTCAGTTGCTTAGAGCACCAGCACGGTAGGCAGAAGAACCGTGGTTTAAATCTAGACAGTGGCCAGAATTTTTCAATTTTATTTTTTCTTACCAACTAATGTCCTACACATGGCTAATTGAAAGAATTATTTCCATATGTACCGCTAGGGTAGCCGAGTCGAAGCGCGGACTCGTGAGTGGGAGGTCTGGGATTCGATTCTCGCTAGGGCCATTCACTCTGACTGAGGCTTTTTCCAGATTTTTTCTCAGTCCTCAATAAGTGATAAATGCCGGGATATGCCCTAAAATTAGGCCTGAAACGCTTCCTATCTTTTAAAAAAAAATCCTTTCCTAGTTTATCGTTTCATCTCGTGTATCATTAGTGTCCACCGGCTGTGATGCCTCAGTAGTTAAAGCGGGCATTAATTGTAGTTCAAATTTTTATATGTAATTATTGAAAAAATATCTTAACCGTTTGTAATTGCAACAATTTTTAATGTAAATTTGATCAGCGTACAGACGTTCAGATTTTATTACAAAGCGTATGCAAAGAAAGTAGATGCAATGATTAATGTCCATGAAAAAATAATTTATATCTTAAAAGAAAGTATTTATTTGAAAAGTCCAACTATAATTACAAAAGTTCAGTTGTAATAATAGAAAGGGTAAATGCATTCTAAAAATATTGTCATAAAATTGTGGCTTGATTTTATTTCACATCTAGATTTTGTATACACTGTTGATTTATCTTAAGGCTTCTAAAAATAATTTTAATAACCCTGTTTATTCTAGAGTTTCAAAATTGAATGTAAAATTCGCCAACAAGAGCGTAGACGGTGTGGATTTCTGAGGCAAATGCGAAAGCTGATACTTTTCGAGGTAAAGCGCTCCGGACATCAAATATTTTTTATCTGGCACAATATTGTTTGCTTTCCTGGCATTACCTTGTAGGTGTGGTTCTGGAGAATAACGTTATGGAGGAAAAGGAAAGCGATTTCCCGGTCGGGGTTCGCTCTCTAGACGCCCGATGTCTTTGTACAATCTTTTTTTTACGGCAACGTTGGCTCCAGGCGGATTCAGATTGCGTTACTCTTTCCTGTTGTAGAGAACCACGAAAGGGTGCAATAGCTATCTGTGTTAGGAGGGAATATTGCCCATAACGTTTCCATTTTAACTTCTCCAAAGCTTTTCCAAGTCCCGCATATGTGTAACAGAACCGAATCAAAACTACAGTGCGACCATAATTCTGGAAAGAAAAAAAAATGCTGTTTGAAACCGGGTTATCTAAATGTGCATATCGATGCACATTAACTAAATACAGGGTATCCAGAAATTCAGTATCGATTTTTTAAAATTGTGACTGAATTGTTAATGTTCGTAACGACAACCACATATGCTTACCACATGTTGCGTTCAACAAGAGCACCATTCACGTGGCGACACATCTCCCATCTATCGACTGTGGAATGAAACACTTCTGGAGCATTCATGGTGTTATGGCTGCAGCAGCTTGTCTAATTCGGCTCCTCTAATGTGGTAATGCGTTGGCGGAACACACGCCCCTTGGTAAATCCCCACACAAAGAAGTCCAATGATGTGAGGTCAGGACAACGCGCCTCCAAGATCATGGGTCCTGCGCGCCCAGTCCATCTTCCAGGAAACGTCATTAAAAAGAGCAAATATCTATGGCATAATGGCATGGTGCCCCGTCCTGCTGGAAGTGGATATGTTCCCCTTGGACAAGCTGTGGTAACAGAATCTGTTTTAGCATATCCATGTACATTATTCCATTAATAGTGCTTTTGACGAAAAGGAACGGTCCGTAAGTTTTGTCAGCTGTTATTCCCATCCACACATTAAATTTGGGAGAGTCTCCTGGAAGTCCAAGTGTTCCACTGCCAATGTCTCAGCTCAAATGATGCAAATATGTCTGTTAACCTTCACACAAAGGTTGTGGAAGGCGGTCTTATGATGCTCGAGGATGCTGTTATCTTCATTTGCTGCAAGCATATTTACGCTCTGCCAAATCCTCGTCATGTAAATAGTGCATAACCTGCAGATGGTGCCACTTTTTCTTCAGTATGTAACGCAACATCTTATGCATCGTCGAGCGCGAAATGTTTAGCTCCCAAGAAAAGGCACGCCGATTTTGGATTGCGTTCAATGAATGCCATAGTGGCTTCAATTTGGTTATCAGAAGATGATGGATGGCCTTATTCTTAATGACCTCAGTGTGCTTGAACTTGCTCACCAACAGTTTAAATTTTAGTCTCTTAAGTCCAGATTTATGGAATCGGGGATCAAATTTAGTTCAAATCTTACCATAAGATGATCCTTGCCAACTCTACATCAATGGCTATCTTTTCTGGCACACTGAACATCATGCACATTCAGTACAGCGGAACATATATTGAGCTGTAGTTATGAAGCTAATGCAGCAATTACAATATTTACATCTTCAATACACCTGCAGTGCACTGGCATATAAATATTATCCCTACGTTCCCCCTTTTTACAAAATCGATATTTGGACATCCTGTATGTAAAACCAGGATTGTTTATACCATTTTTAAAAGCACACAACTTTACAATTTAACATTTATTGCTAGAAGTACTTTCTTGTTCTTTTTCCATTTTCTCTGTGTACCTTATGGATAACCTTTGTTTTTAATGACAACAGTATTTCTACGGAGCATAAAATCCACTAGACGTTGCAGTACTTCCTTACCATTGACTTGGAATCAGATGTAGAAAAGGCTTCACTCAAGTAAGTTTTGTTGCTGAAACAATATTCTGGGATATTTTAGACACAACTTCTTTGACTACAAGCTTTCAATCGGATTAAGATCTGGACTATTACCAGACCATTTTAAGTACTTAATAAGCATATCTTCCCACACTATATAACACTCTTGGCAGAATCGTGCATTCTATTGAAATACGTCATCACAATGGATTATCAATTTCACTTACAGAATATCTGGTTAGAATTTTTCCGCCTTCAAGGTTCCTTGAACAGTTTGAAGTTGCCTTACTGCATTTTGGACATACATCCACAGAATGTTCCGTAGTTGCGGTGAGGCACTCAAAATTCAAAGCGTCTCCTTTTCGATGCCGAAGCTTTAGAACATTTCCTGAAATCTTTAAAAAAATCAATCAGCATATTCCTCTCATGTCTCTTGGACTTAGCTTTAACATTTTTTTTCCAATTCTAGGTACTGATTTGCCGCATTTTGTGAATTTGTACTCCAACCTTATGATTTAAATCCCAAACATTCAAGCATTATCGCCAAGTTTTCGTTGAATGTGTAGCCTTCCTCTGGAAGTCTTACTATCCTGCTTTGTTTTCAAGGTCACCAATTCTTTCTTCAACCCATCTTGACAAAGTTATCACAAGTTATATCACAAGAGGGTCTCGCTACGTTCGTGAATTTATCTGGTAAGCTCAGACCCTCAAGTGATATTTATTAGGACCATTTCACGAATACAATAAGAATTTAAATATAATTCCCGTAAACTTGGCTTACAATTTGTAATAAATGTACAATTGTATTCTGAATGCTTAACCTTTTCAAGCCATCTAGCAACAGACGAAAGTGGATTGTCAGCAATGCCAATATAAAAGAGCTAAATAAGGGAAGGGTTACTGTTTCTTGAATAGAATAACAATAAAATTAATGTGTGTGTGTGATATGAAACTCCCGCACGGATTATTAACAATTATTTAAAATTTTGTACTTATTTATGAATACCTACCTATTCAGAAACTGTGAGACTGAAATAGGCGAAAGTCAAATATTACAGTTGCTACCGTTCAATTTACTAATACCAACTGAGAAAAACAAAATAGAGAAAACATTTTACTATTCTGAACTACGTGTTTATTAAGATTATTGGTTGCCTAAGCAGATATTATTACATACTTTATAAAATGATTCAGACTGTTTGGGTGAATGCGCAAAAATAATTGCTCGAGTGAATGCACTATAGTTAATTAAATTTACCATTACTGAAAACTGAGAAAAGTGATGCGTGCTCAGGAATTATATAGTGGGGGTGTACTGACCACAAGGTAAATGCACGTCGCGTGATAAAACGGATATTATATTTTTTTTTCGATAATTTCACTGCGATATCCGGCTATGATTGGTCAAAATTCAAAAGTTTGTTTCTTTCATTGGTCAATTTAAAGATAACGTCACATAAGTGAAATAATCAATAAAATTCATTATCAAATAATGCAGATGTTAAACTTCGGCATATGAAAAAAGTTTTGGAGTGTTATAATCAATCTGGACCAAATTACAGTATTGCTATTTATGACCCTGCAGGAAGTTTAGTTGTACTTTATTCATGGTGTTTCATATTTCTTCCCCTAAATGGGGTAGGGAGTACGGTAGAATACCCCTTGTTCTCTAAGCGTATGATAATTAAAATAATTTATTATAAGCATCACTACGTTGGAGAAGAAATTTGAAAATGTTTCTCACACACACACATATACACACAATAAGCTATAATCGCATTCTACTTTGAGATTACAAACGCTTTTTTTTTTTTTTTTTTTTTTTTGTGCTGGGAAGTTTAGTCATCATGCGTCTCTACTTAAACCTTTGCTTTCTACAGCACAGACTTTGTTTAGATATGTGTCGTGTGATGCATGAAAGAATCCCAGACATGTAATAAAGTTTATTGCTACAAATAATTAAAGAACAATAAAAAGTCAATTCTGTAAATACTTGACAAGCTTTAATGTAAAATATGTGCTTTAAGGCAAGTCTAAACTGGATTTTGTAAAATAGAATAACTAAAATATCTCATTACAGGTAGATGGGAGCTCAATGTCAAAAGTTTATAGGGTGATTCCATGCTATGAAAGGAATAAAAAGTTAATACTATTTTGGTCGTTGCGAAGTTTTTTTATGGTGTTTAAAGCCCGTTTTTACTACTGAGGCACCACAGTTGCTGAGTACCGAAATGCAAAATTTTAGGAACCTAAAAATTAAATGAATGTAATGAATGTATGTATTTGTTTATTAACTGCGATTGGGCTCACATCTGGTGACAGTAAAGAATAATGAGAATACAATGATTACTTAGAACAAAATACTAAAAAATCCATTAACATAATTAAATGCATTCCAACCTAGAATTAAATAAATCAATCTAATTAAAATGCTTGTCGAATTATTTTTACCGATATTTACATACCAGTTAACTTCATTAAATACATTTCACATAACTAAAACATGCAAATTTAGTTTAACACACCAAATTAATTAAGTACATGTCAACTTAATTTTACACGTATAATAATTAATTAAATGCGTTTAAATTTAGTTAAATATTTCAAAATAATGAAATACATATAAAATAAACTTTACACATAATAACTTAATCAAATACATTTCATCTAACTAATAATATAAATGTAGTAAATATACCAAATTAAGCACAAGACGACGTAATTTTACACATATAAAATTAGTTAAATACATTTCACCTAACCAAAACATCTCATTCTAGTTAAAACTTTAAATATAGTTAAATACACTAAACTAATTAGCTACATCGACTTAATTTTATCATATTAACATAATTAAATATATTTATAAAATTATTAGCTTATCAAGTGTAAATCAGCATGTTTTGATCTAAACCCTTCAATCTTGAATAATAATATAAACAAGTTAGGCAAAGATCGTCAATTAAATACAAGAAGTTAAACAATATTTCTAGTAGTAATTTTTAATTTCAGCACTTATTACATTCATATTTACTTATATCAATGAAATATTTCTACACATACAAATTTAGATTACTTTTAAATCTTTTCAGACAACTGCAGGAAATCCATCCTAGTCATTTATGGTTTTATTTACGAAAGTGAATTTACCTACATCCATTCTCTGTTGCCTACAATTGCTTTTAAAACTGGTCGTTCTTACCATACATGTTGGATTTTCTAATCTAGCTGTGATATTCCTCCATGCATTTTGTTCTGTATACGCTTTGTATAATGATGTTATCCTCGATTTCTTACGTCTCTCTGCTTGTGGTTCCCAACCTAATGCTTAACATTTTGTACCTTTTACGAATGTAGTTGCTCTATGCTGATTTTTTTCTAGGATATTTATTTGACATATCCTGTTGATTCTCAACAAGCTGCTCCATTCTCCATTAAGGGACGAACTAATGATAAATGAGCTATTGCCTTTGATTTTGGACTGACGTTTTTTAGTATTTTCATAACAAAGTGAAAACCTCTCCATGCTTTTCTCGTACTGTGCTGTTTAGAGCTTAAGTAAACTCCTTTACAGCAAGTGTTCCTGGAGGACTTCTACTTCATCGAGTTTATAATTAAGATAATTTTCTTCTCGGCTTTTTAAAAAGTTATTGCTTTACTCTTAGAACTAATTAGTTTCATCCTGTGGTTAACCACCTAATTTGATAAGGAGATCATTTGTAAAATCTTCATATCCGAATTGTCGTTAATGTTTCTATACAGTATGTCGGGTAAAATCACTATAAATAAGAATGTCTCCTCACTCAGTATCAATGAAAATTATAACGCTAGTGCGCTTGCGCGTGGTACGACAATACATAGAGTTAAAATGGCGGAATTCACATTTCAGAAAAAGTGAAAAGTTGTTACTGGTTAGCGGAATTAAAGTTCAATTGCAGTACAAAGAAGGTTCAGGCAGGAATATGGTGTAAATGTTTCAGAGCGTCATACCATTGGAAATGACATAATCAGCTGTTTGAAACAAGTTCTGTGTTAAGAAAGAGAGAAAGTGGCAAAGAAAGCGTCTGCTGCTTAAAGTTGAAGATGTTAGGCAAGTATTTCAGTGCAGCCTGCAGAAATCACTTAAAGAGCAGTTCAGATCTGGGTATTCCAAAGTTCACTGTTCACGGCGTCAAAGATTGCGACTTAGAGCATACAAAGTCAAAATTGAGCAGAGGCTGCAGCCAAATGATGAACCCAAATGGGCCGAGTTCGCCAATTCATTGTTACCTCACATTGAATATGATAAAGAATTCCTCACTCATGTCCCATTCCCAGGTGAAGCCACCTTTCACACATCTGGTAAAGTGCGTCGATATAACGGGAGAATATGTGGAGAATAAATCCCACATACCATAATGGGATACGTACATGATAGCTCTGTGGTTTTCTTTGACTAGTGATTATGCCATTTAAAAAAACTCTTTGTGTTGTCATACCACACAAAGGCGTACTAGTGTAATAATTTTCATTGTTACAAAACTTGGAGAATTTCTGCACAAAATAAGGTGAAAATCGTATTTCTCACTTAACTGTGCGAGGAGATATTAACATTTCTTATTCTACCTGACACGCTGTACTTTAGACTTTATATTAAGTAAAGTTGGTTAATAAAAATAATAAACAAACAAGAACGCTATCTTGTGGAACCCTTCGTGATAAGTGAACATTTCTTTACCTATTCTAACTCTCTGGGTCCGCTCTTCTAAAAATGTTTTAATCCAAAGTGCAACCTTTTTATCCATTTCTAGTGCACCCAATTTATGCACTAATGAGTCATACGATATTATCAGAAGCATAAATCTATGTCCAATGATGTAGGATTTTATTTCCTAATTATTTGGGTTCTATGATTTACTGTGTTTCCTGGTTAGCTCTAGAAAAGCTGTATTTTCTACAAATGAGAAATCCTGTATTCAAATGTTGTGGAAATGTTGGTGCGACCGTATCTTCACCTCCCGACTCCTAACGTGGATAACAGAAATTATTTGAATACTAAATAAAAAATTATATTTTAATTCAAATTTCTCACCTTCAATCTTTCTATTATCCCTCTTGCCTTTATAATCAGTAATATTTTCTCTTTTATTTCGATTGCTGTATGAACTATTAATGTGTTGGAATAATTGGCGCAATATTTCAAATGAACTCAAGCAATGGAAAATATCCTTGAATCTCTTTGTAGTAACAAATGTTCTGTATTATAATAATAAAATTGCTCTCGGGTTTTAGCATTTCCCCCTAAATGCTACTAAACTTTTAAATCGCAAGCAATCCATATTACACGAATACGTGCGTTGAGATAAGAGAGTATATTATTATAAGGAAATTATGTTTCCATGTGCAGCTGGCTGTGTTAAGCACGTAACATTCGTGCTGTAGGAAGATAAACCGCCTGCGGCGAGAGTAGGCTTATCTACAATTTTTGCAAAATGAGGTCGCTGGCTTACTCATATAATGTCTATATGCTATAAGAAAAATTTTCTTCGGAGATGAGTGTATGATATTCTATTCTTTCCTGTCTTAACTTTATTAATTTATCAATATAGATTAATTTATATTAATCCCAAGCCGTAATGATGCTGCTTAATGTTTAAACATAAATGTATTATAAATGTGACTTCCAAACTTCAAAATTGGTGCTCTTCATGGGCCTATATAAAACAGTTGACAATAAGAAGATTTCTCCCCTCTGAAATGGCCATTTTCAGAAATGTTAATATTTTCCCAAATAATGCCTACCATATTTAGCGTCCAAGTTCTATAATAACACCGAACTTTTATCTCCTGCTGATTATTATAATCCTTACAAAATTCACCCAATACCTTAATCAGCACGCCACAAGTTTCTGTTTAATATCACGTGGGCATGCAAAGAGAGAGAGAGTCTCGCGAGAAAATCTTAGAAAAGTAATAATGGCTGTTCCTAGCGTTGTCGTATTGTAATGTATACTTGATTTTCCTTCAGATAGCGTTTTGCAGATGGTTTCTGTTGGAATAAATAATTCTAAATATTGGAGCAAACATGGTACTATAAAGTGAATGTGGGCTTTGGTGAGAATGAACGCCTCCATTCTTCGCCCAACAGCTATATTTCTGACTCAAGACAGTGTTGAAGATTGTGTCGCAACAGTTTCTGGCAGGCGTGTATATTTCAAATTATGTGACGGAAGTTCTACCTAACGTCTTTTCTTTTATATTTTATAGCTCGTCATTAGAGATCACTCAGAAACAACAGCACAGATACATCAAATGTCCAACATTGATTATTTTCTCTCAATCTTGAATTCTGCGATCCGCTTTTACACCTTCTTTAGTAGGTTAGTTTCGATATACATCCAAGTCCTTTCGATTTTCTGCAAGAGAAGTTTGATGGTTGTGTGCGTAAACTGCTGCTACCAGGAGATTATAATTGCTGATATTTTGTTGAATCCATTTACAAGTTATGTTTTATCTATAATCTGGAACATTTATCTTCTCTTCTTATAGGAAAGATACGGGGTCTTTCACGGTTTTATCGCCCGTTTGATGACAGCTGACGGGTCGATAAGACTGTAATTTCCGATAAAGCGTATGTAATAACCGTGCAACTATTTAAATTTTCGCAATTACAATTACAATTACAATGAAAAGAAGCATATACCACGACAGGAGATGTTGCAAATG
Source organism: Metallyticus violacea (assembly GCA_030762175.1). NCBI lineage: Eukaryota > Metazoa > Arthropoda > Insecta > Mantodea > Metallyticidae > Metallyticus > Metallyticus violacea. The sequence continues at coordinate 21,764,012 of CM060840.1, read as the reverse complement.
ATGCCCTGCTACATCCGCACATTTCTGGCATCTTTGTAGAAATTGTCAGTCATGAGCAGTTCATATTCCGAAATTGAGTCAATTTAACGTGAAAGCATACAAGATCACTGTTTTCCACGAATTGCAGCAAGGTCATCCTGATATTTTGGTAAAAAATTTAATTGGATATTACGAAATAATGATGATTGATTCAGCCTTAATATTTTTGCTGATAAAGCATGGTACCATTCACATGCTCATTTTCAACGATATGTATCTCCGATTTGAATAGGAAAACACGCTACGTGACGAGAAAATCAGTGTATGGTGAGCTAGAAATGCATATATTTATGCGTGAGAAACCGCCACGGATGGCTGAGGTCGTTAAGGCGTGGACTCATGAGCGGGAGATCTGGGGTTCAATTCCTGCGAGGACATCCTCCCTAACTGAGATTTTTACAGATTTTCCTCAGTCCTCATAAATGGCAAATGTCGGGGAGGTACTCTAAATTTAGGTCTGGAAAACTTTCTTTCCTTAACATAAAATAAATAAACTCCTTTCCCAATTTATCATTTCTTTTCATATCATCAGTGTTCACCGCCTGTGATGCCTTAGCATGAAAATGGGTGTTGAACACTATTAACAATCCTTGGGAAGAGCTGAAAAATAGAATATATGGAACAATTTTCCACACCTAGAAAAACTGGAATAAAGATCAGGCGAGAAATGGATTCAATTTGGGAGATAAACTGAAATGTGTGAATGACAATTTCCTAAAAAGATACCAGAAATAACAGTACAACATTTCCAACTTCTCCTGTCATAATGTACGCGCTTATCTTCATTGTAATTGCAAGAACTTGTGCGAATTTTACGCCCTCTTCGCTCTGGCTGACGACCCCTCCAGCTGCCGTGAAACGGGCGACAAATAATGAAAAGATCCAGTAAAAGCATTGCATTCGTAGGTTGGTAGTTCTTGTTTTTGACATCTCTTGATGGTTCATCTCTGAACGAAAAGTTTCTGTTGTCATGTTTACTTGGAATTTTAGTTAATTAATTTCACATGATCTTTCTTAAACCTCCGGTTTTCTTTCTAATGTTTTTATACAATTTTGACATTACTTTTAACAAAATGTAAATTCTTATTTTATAAATATTTGTCTATAAATATGTAAAATATAACGATTACATTTCACTAAAATATGTTATTACGTCCTACTTATAAACGACATATTCTATAGAAAATAATCTAACATATTTGTCATAATTAAGATTGCAAGTATAATGTCTCGATAATTTTTATATTAGAATATTAATTGCGAGGAATATTCTGTGGGTAGTAGAAAAGTACATGTTGAATTACACAAAACCTTGCTTTCTTTGTGGTTATACCTATGAGCTTAATTTTTTTAAAGCATATATAATAAATGTGTACCGAAGTTTAAAATTCAGTATCTTATACATTAAATATCCGCTTTAGCCAAAAAGGGGTTAATTTTTTTAAAAAAATCTAGCATCTCACTATAAAATTAATGACATTTATTACATTATTTGTAGCTCTAGCTTTATGGAAAGTTCAAATTCTAACATGCAGTCCATCGGAAGTGTTTGAATACCAGCATGTACCTCTAGTTTAATTTATGGTGATATTAAATCGTACTTTGGTATTTAATTATCTAAATGACATCAAGCTATTCGGCTAGTATTTCTAGGCATCTGCAGACCAGGACAGGCACCAGGGGTGTTGAATTCTACTGGGCTAGCCGTGGAATTAACGTTTTCAGCTCTGCCTGTTTCTGTCGCATTCAGAAGCGCATCACTGAAATGTTTGTGCTACATGGCACCTTTACCAACCGCGCTACAATGGAGAATAGTGACATTGCATGTTGTATGTTGATAGGAACCAGGAGGCGTACAGGAATTTTCCAGCGATAGCCCCACAACCATTGCCACCATTCCCATAAAGACTCTATCTAAAAAGGGGGAGAACATATATAACACTCTGCACATTGTACTGGACAGTAGTTATTGTTTCGGGTGAAGTGCTCTACAAAAGCAAACAATTGATTATTTTGGACATAATTCTATCAGATCATCCATGAATGATTTCACAAAAACATGCTAAGGTTTCAAGTGTTTGGGTTAAACTTTAGGTAGAGACTTTGAATTTTTCTCACGCGAATCGGTTACTCCAAAAGATTAGTGCCAAAAATAAATAAAACTCTCCTTTGTTCTGGCTGAAATAGACCTTCAAAGCAGCAACTAGGATTTAATAAATGAGACGTCTATGTATGTGTGTATATATTTAAGGACTTAAAATCCATAAATGAAAATTATAGACTTCTTGAGACGCTCTACAAAAACGTATTGTCACTCTTGTAATAGAAATGTATAAAAACCAGTAAGAAATATATAAATTTAAATATCCATATTTTATTTTATTATTAAAGTCATTTTCTTCTAATATGGTATGCTGAATATCTTTCGAACAGAAAATGTAAACCAGCCTGATAGGAACAAACCGAAAAGTAAAAAAGAGTGCAAATAAACAATATTAAAAATTAAACAATCCATCACTAATTTCAGTCAATCATAAATTAAACAAGTTGTTTCCCTATCTTGCACTCGACCGTGCCTGAGCAGCGCGCTGCACTATCTCTCTCTGTCTTTCCGTCACACTTTTGAATAAACTGGCTGTACTCCCAGTGCTCAATCATCCATTCATCGTAAAAGTATACACGAAATTCCTAACATTGTCTAGTAGTATTTTAGTAAAAGACTTTGAAAAATGCAAAACAGCCGTGAAATTGAATTTTCATAATACGAATAGTTTCTGAGCAAGAAGAACATAAAATATTTGAAAATTAATTTCGAAAACTTTTGCATTAAATATAAATTGTATATTATTGCGTTCCTGAACTATATTCAGGATCACCTGTATCATCATTTTTGTTCCTGAATGGCCATTTCAGCTTGTAGATTTTCTTTCTTTGCCAATTTCTGCAGCTAAGTTTTTACTGTGCTTATAATCATTACACACAACTTCATGGCATTTTCTTTACTTCAGTTTTATAGTTCACAAAATTATTCAGAGCATTGGAAAGTAATTCAGCTTTTGTTGTGAGGTTAACAAGTCACATTCGATATTTATAACAGATATACTTTTTATGAAGAGTTTCTTTCTTGAGGAACTAGTAACATACTTATTTGAGTACTACTGCTAGAATTTTCAGGTGTCACATCTAACCTCCAACTTTTATCTCTACTTTAATTTACGCTAACACTGAAACAAGTCTTGGGTTCCATATCCGATCAAGTCAAGCTGTCTATGTTAGGCTTTTTTTCGGAGCATTTCGTTACCCTAGAAAGTGAACGCCAAATGACTTTAAGCTGTCAAAAATTCCAAGCTCATTTGTGCCATTCGTTTCATTTCAAGAGCAAAAGTCATGATGAAACCAATGTAGTTAAAGCTACAATAAATAAACAGTAAAAAATCACTAATGTGAAAATATAGTTTTATTGGGTTTCCAGAAGATTTCTTAAATACTCTTTGCGGTCTTGACGTTTTAAATAAATAAAAAAAAAAAAAGTGTTCACTCAAATAGAACACGCGTACTTTCCTTAAATGTAAATTAGTGACATTCAACGTGAAATATATTGTTATATATAAATGCAATACAATGAGCTCTCTGAAATAATTGCCTTTTAGAGAAATCTCATTAGTCGTTTTATGGTACACCTGCCTTTTGTGCAAGATTGCCAGTTTGAACCTCGATATTTCCAAATATTTCCGTATATTGATAATACTTCAACTTATTTCAAATTTTGAGTTAAAGAATATATGGTGGCTCTCTCCGCTATTTTAAGTAAATAAATTCATAATTAGTACCAATTTACCCTACATAATCATTTAACAACCTAAAATTTTGGTGTTAAAACAATCATTAGATTATTTGAATTGTACAAATGTAGTAAACCCAGCTGTAAATAATAAATGTAACAACGCATAAGAAATTGCATGTTTTAATTTCTAATAACATTCAAATTTATGTTCATGTTTTAATCAAAATGTTATAGTAATACAAAAAATGAACGTAACATAAATGGTTAATATAAGGAATGATTTACAACATTTACACGCAATGTAGTGTATAAAATAGGCTATGAAGTTTAATATATGTAAAAGAATAATAGTTTGACCCTCCATGGTGTACCACCACATCTTGTTCATACATTCAAACTCACAAACAATATTTAATGAAAATCTTCTAGTACATCGTAAAATAATTCTTCTCGTTGTTTAGAGCCAAGTTTTTGTAATTAAGATATAGTGTTTTGAAAGCTGTTACTACAGATAAACGTCTTAAAAGTAAACATTGGTATTAAAATCTAATTTTATTGAGAAAGGTGTAAAAAATTAGACTAAATTAGGTATAAAGATTTATGTGAGAATCATTTAACTATGACGGTGTAGTATTCTCGCTGTTGTATTCCATAACACCAAAGATAGTTCCCGATGTTTTTATATGGAGTGTTTTACCGAATGAAAATTTATTGTTAATTTGTGCTCAAAAATAAATTAGTTTAAAATATTTTAATTCATTGAATTTCAATTATATTGTTTCTTTCCAATCAAGAGTGTTTTACAGCGTTCTGCTTTTCGTAGTTTTCCATTTGCAACCCATAAAATTTACTGTATGGCAAACATGTTAAAGCACGCCAGCAGTTTTTTAATGTTAATATTCGCATTAAATAAATAAGTGCATAAAAACGGGAATATTTTAAACTCTCACCGTTACTTTATTTTACTGTACTTAAATAAACTATCAAAAGTATAAAAAATATTCAATAATATTAATGAACGATGTGTCTTTTTTTTTTTTTCTTGTTAAAGCTTAATATTCGCACGTTTATAGTACAGGAAAATGTCACTTATTATACAGATAAAATTATTTATAATTAAGTAATTTTATTTTGTGCCATTAACGGCTTATATGAAGGAAAAAATTCAAACAAAATTTTCATAATAAATTGCATTTAAAATATATTTAAATTGTATATAAAGTATATTCAACATTATTTCCTTTATTGCTTTAATATCGTAGAGTGTTTCAACTCCGTAGAAAAGTAGTTCTTTGGAAAAAAAATAGTAACATTGAGGAAAAAATAATAATACGTTTAAAAAATACAACATAACATAAATTCATTTTCACAGTTATAAAATTTGCAACAGCCCATAAAAGTTCTGGATTCTAAAAAGAACTTAAATTTTAGTGATGGCAAGAAAAAATTATTTTTACCACATTGACCATCAGATAATCTTAAGGAAATAAGGAACTCGGAGGCAATAAATATTAGGATATTATCTCCCTAAACTTTTAGCTGTTCCTGTAGAATGAAAAGTAATTTAATATACAGTGTTCTCTATGTCCAAATGAAAAATAAAAATTAAAGCTATTAAGGAAATTTAGAGTATTTTTAGGACATAGGGAATTCGTTGATTAAAAGTGAAAAACGTATATTGTGATAGTTGTTAATTTTTATTTTTATTAACAATGCGCCAATCTACAGTTCGTCCAATGATTATAACATTTAAATTTTACATCACATTTACAGGAATTATATTAACAAATACAATCCCTTATCACATACAGTTATTCTTGCTCAGCCAGCTCGTATGGTTTAGTCCTTAATCGCCGCACTTCACTATCTGCAACGTGGGCTGCTCGTACCTCAGAACTTAGGTGTAATTGAAGAGTGATAGTATTCTGTTGCATTTCTTGAAATTAGTTCACAGATAGAAATCATTTCAGATCACGGTGCAGGTGGTTATTTTTGGATATATCAAGCAAGGAGCGTTTACAATCCCTCGAAGCACTTTATTTTGGAATATCTTGATCAGAATGACATTAGCTTTACTGGTACAGCCCCATACTGGTACCACGTATCCAAATAGTCTTCAATACCTGTTTATAGATCATGTTCAAGAATCGAGTGAAGTCCACTATACTTGATTTTAAGGGTTTTATTTATTTATTTATTTTGAAATGCTTTTTCCATTTTAATTTATTGTGATACTTTTATAACAATTTAGTTCAATTTTTGAGCAAGTAATATTGTTAATTTTTGTTCTCTTTTAATTACATAAATCTAAAGGAGTATTGCCTTTAACTGTTATAGAAGGTGTCAAATTGTGATATTTATATTTAACGTGCATTGTCTGAAGATGTACGATATAGCGTAAATTATAGGCATGGAAGGTACATCATTCCAGGTGTGTCTATCTGTAACCGTATAATGACATACATTAATTTTAGATTCAAAAGATTAACCCGTAAGGTTTAAAGTAGTTAACTTTTCAAGGAGTTTTACAAAGTCCTTGTTTAATGTGAGAAATATTCCATGTCGGTTCACAGGTGCACTATAACTTATACCTGGCGGCGTTCTTAGAAGTTGGGGGCAAGTTCGTTTGTGTTTCAGTCGGGAAATGATAGCTATATACCTCCTTTGCACATACTCTGTAATTACCCAGTCATTAATAGTCGTATTAAAGGAGGTAGATAAAACGATGCTAAACTTAAGCTGAAGGTTTGTTTGCATGTCATAATGTCCTCATTGATTACTTTGTTACGGAATATGGAACCGGAATTATTGTGGGTTGGTTATTTTTGACATCGGATGGGGGATTTCTTATTATTTATTTGATCGGAGTATTTAGACGCTCTTCTTATCTTGCCTCGGCTCTTGGAGTCATGAGTTCGATGCTTCCTAACTCTCTGGTTCCAATATAGAGGATAGGGACCTCAGGGAAATTTTGGACTTTTTAATGACGTAATATCATCAGGGAGAAAGGGGATTGTTCACTGTAATAATGAAGTTCGGCACTGGTTTGACATTCAATTTATTTGACAACTTGGAAGGTTCTAAAACATGCTGTGCTTCTTCGGATTATAATTCGCTGTATTCACTCGCGTATTTATTCACTTTAACTTAATTGTTGCTATTCTTTCTATTACGTTGCACTGTCTGACAGACTCAAACTGGCCGTACGATTTACTTTGACTCTTCGCGGCGGTTTATCTATTCTACTATGACACTGAATAACTGATGACTGATGCAGATACGGACTAATTGTCAATCTTGCTACTACTGTCACTCTCTTACTCCACTGTCACGAATCTTATTGTTACTGTTGAGACTGCTTCTCCTGCGAATGCCTAAAAACTTAACTTCTCATAGCTAATATTAAATCTCTTATACGAACTCGCTCCTCCCTCGCGAAAATTTCAGTCCTTTAAATATTATTAAACTTGGTTCCTTCTAGAATATTATTGGATCACACAAGTGCATGGCTTATTACAAGATTGCTTTTATTCGTCGGGTTTTTTTAAATATGTTGATTGTTTGAAGATTCTGGGTTTTACCAGGAAACATATTCTCTTCCCACGCCACGGAAAAAGAGACATTTACCCTTCACTAGATCCTTGCGATAAAACACGTTTCTGCATATATGCGACTTTGAAACAGGTAATTTCTTGGTTTCTGTTAAAACACGTGCTTCTATATGCGGTAATTCCTTTTGACGGCAAGTACCGTTTTCAATTGAATGCACATTTCTAGCCTTTTACAGCGTAATGGCATATCTGGCGGCTTGAGACCGGCGAGTGTGTCCGAGCGGATTTGAAAGAGTAATGTTTAACAAAGGACCCTCTTCCCAGGTAAAGCTAATGTCTAACAAAAGCTCAGCATTTCCATTCCTTTTACAAAAACACAACAAAGACATATATACACTGTCACTCATGGTATTACAGAAAGATAACTTGCATATTACTTACTAGTAAAAAGACATATCTATATGCATACATACACTAATACATATAATATTGGGGTCCTCCTTTTAATTGTAATATTGATACCCTTGATCATCTGAAACAAGATACAATCATTATTATAATAGTCGTCTGAAACAATTATAATTAAATAGGAAAGTTTGAGACATTTCCTGCTTCAAATAAGAAGTTTCAGAGTTGGAGTAGCCCCGAATATGTATATTTACTTTTTCGGAGGGATTTTTTTAACAAATGTCATAATTTAGAAAAAGGAAAAATTTCTAGAAAATTTAATTCATTAATATTATGAGATAAAAACCCGTAACTTCCTTTACTGTGCCTTTGCGGTTACTGATATCCTTATTGTTATAGAAAAGGAAAGGCAAATACGCTTTATACATGCACATATACCTCTCCTTGAATCTATCTTGGTGGTATAGTGGTAATCATATTTACCTCCTAAACCCAGGATCGCGGGTTCAATTCCGACGAGATGTCAAAGAGCGTCCGTAAATGAAACAAATCAACCTCTTCTTGCCATAAATACTACCTTAAGTATTTCTTCGTCTACTTTTGTTGTGTTGATCTCTTGTACATTCCAATTACTGAGCAGCAATTGGTTCTCAAAAGACTTCATTTTGCCCCCCCCCCCACACACACACATATGCGAACTGTTTGACCCTTCATCTTTAGCAGCATGCATTGCCTCTATGGGGAAATCGCCAATAATGACTCCAAAACTCTCAATATTAGGTGTCTTTTCTTGCAAACTGTACCCTCAAACACTGACAATAGTTCGTAGTACAGGTGATGGTAACGTTTGCCGTAAATTTTGGCATAATCTGTCAATGCTTTTCGCATAAATTATAGTTTTTATAATGTATAAGATCCGCAACAATAAGTCAGCACACTTCGAATGGTGATTGTTGTTATTGTGAATATAGAAAACATCATGATGTTTTTAATGGATATCTAACGTAAACGGAACTCCTTATGTATGGTGAAATGAGCATCAATTCAAGATGCCGATAAAATAACAGTGGTGATGTGGTGGTTAGAGCAGAGTGGTATAGGTCATTGATCTGCATTTACTCTTGATTCTATATTGAAATGTGCAGCACAACTTGGCGAACAATTCTGTGGTAGCTTTTGGAATGGGCCGTGCAACTGACCGGCGTCCGAAAAATTAAGTACAAGAATGAAGCAGCATGTCAATGCGAACTTCTCACAAATTTTGGAAAATCCGCTATCGAAATGTATGGCATTTTGATGCAATTTTATGGTAACGAGCAGAGGCCGAAAGTTCACGCATTTATTTTAGTTAAACTAGACAGGCAAAAAGCCACTTTAAATACTAAAAAATGACGGTAATATAATTAAAATAGGCATTTATTAAAAGTAAAAACAAAGAGTAATAGCACTGATTATTATTATTATTATTATTATTATTATTATTAATGAAAATATGTATTTTAGGTATTTAATAATTTTATCACATAATTAATGTACTTAAGCTTACTTTTCTTGCTTACAAGCAACAACAAGATTTTTTTTCAAGTTATCAACTGTCATAGTCAGCCGCTTGTCAGAGAGCGCATTTTTCATCATTGAAAAAGAACCTTCTACTTCCACTAAAGTAATTAGAGCATATTTAAAACAAGCTATTTCGGAAGGACTCTTACCAGTTACAACAGAACATTCACTTTTCAGGACATCATGAAAATATTGATCAAGATAAAGTAAAGTACTATTGTACAATTCTGACGAATGAGCAAAAGATGCGCATTGATTTCTGATCGAGTTCATTTTCTGTCTATGTGTTTATAGGGGAATCAGATTAGTATCTCTCTTACTTCCGTATTTAACACATTGTAAGGACGGTTCATTACAGAACTGTACCGCTCTCATCTTTCACGCTTGCAATTGTTTGTTATATTTATACCCCTAAGAAGTTATCCCCACCACAAATTTTCCAAAATTGTCTCGAGCAGATCGATATAAAGTCATTCGCCAGGACTATTCAAAACCACAGTGCTTTCCTTATACTCGCTATTTCCTGGTATTCGTATGCCCGAGGTAACGAGCTTTCTTTATAATAATGAAGGTTCTGCTATTTAAAGAGCTTAAATTATTGAGTTGAGGAGAAAGTTTTGAATGCTTGAAAAGCAATAAGTATATAACAAGATTTCCAATACATATTTTTGTAAGGTGAGCATGCATTTAACTTTAACTTTTTACAATGCGATATGTTGAAATTCTTTATGTGCTTTTTAAAATGCATAAATAATCGCATAAAACACATTTTTTTCATTTTATTCATTTTTATCTGACTGTTAAATGTATACACCTAGATAGAAAAGGAAGTTTGCCTAATTTCCAGGATCTGGTGATGAATGTCTTATTTCGTACCCAAGTTTATGAGCGGTTCAAAAAATTTAAACAAGGAAGAATGATCCACGCACTGACCGACCTTCTACATTCTCCCCCCCCCCCCGCAAAAAACTCGTAAAATGTAAGAACATTCGTCGTCTGAACATTCGAGTAATTTCTGAGTTAGCTAATGTCGGTAAAGAAATAATTCCGGAGATTTTATGCAAACATACATGAGAAATGTGTGCTCAAAAATGGGGTTGAGAATCCTCACTCTTAAGCAGAAGCAAATTCTAGATAACATTTTTTCCAACACCCTTGAACACGTTGAAAATCACTCCAACTTTTGTTATAAAATGTGATAACTTGTGATAATTCATGGCTTTTTCAATGCGACTCAGAAGCCAAGCGACAATTGGAAGAGTCCCAGTTCCCCAAGAGAGAACAAAGCACGAATGTACAAGTCAACATTCATAGTTGGTAGCTCTTTTCAATATTCAAGGTGTGAGTCGTGTCTGAAAGCCAGACTATTAAGCAGGTCTACTATATAGTTTTGTTTAAAACTTCATAAGCATGTGAGAAGAACAAGAAGAGGATGATGAAGATGAAGAAGGTCTGAAATGTGGAAGAACGCATCGGCAACTGCAAAGACCCTGTCGAAACACCATATTCACCTGAGCTTGCATCATGGGACTTTTTATATCCAAAGATCAAGCCTGCATAAGAGCTCATTTTCATTCTGTAAATGCAGAGGAGAAGGAAGCTAACAGAAGAAAACTTCGTATTGGGCGGCATCACAATCGGGAAGGGGAGTATTCTGAAAGTGATAACATCTAAAATTAATAATCGATTCAATATTTTTTTACAATATAAGTTCAGTTATTTTCTATGTATATCTCGTATATGGATATTCTTTCCAGTAATGAACTATACCTAGAAGAAACTCCGGGAAAATGAAGTTCAACCCGTTCAATGATAATCAGAAATTTTCTGCCACTGTAGGTTTCTAAAAACACTTTTTATTATTTTTCACATCTTAAATTTTGTTTTTAAATAAACTTTAATTTATAATGCAATTTACCAAATAGAGAGCACAAGGTTTTACTACTAAAATTCTTGAAGCGACTTCTGCAGAAATCGCACTCACCTGTAATGGTCGAAAGTAGTCGACCTTATCGATAAATGCATCGTCTCGCGGGGCTAGCACAGGGGTCGGTACTCCACCATCTTTGCCTTTCTTTCGAGCGGCTGGGACTTCTCAACTAAGAGGTTGTTTCATGACCCGGAATAACTTGATGAATAATTTTGTGGTGTGGCGTGCATAGCGTACTGTATGTCCCGTGGATTGGAGTTATCTGCACTCTGGTGGTGTCTCGTGCTAAAAGCGCTTTTCACAATGGGTGCTGTCATATCACACTGGAACAGCTACCCCGAAAAGGCTTTGACGTCATCACCTAATGCTTGTGCGCTTCCAGGCGTGCAGTTTTAATCTGTTTGTGACAAAGTGATTAGATCATTCTGTGTTTATTCGCATCGTACCTTCGTGAGATTTCAAACAGGAGGATTAAAAGAAGCCCTTAGTTGAAATTCAGTAATTGCCGTCTTTCATTATCTGTGCGTGGCTGGAAATCTTTGCTCCACTGGATGCTATTTATTTTTCAGAAATGGTTATTAACTTTAGCACAAAAACAAAGCGCTAACCACTCAAGCTCTGCTGAAACAATTTAAATAAGCGTGAAGTTAAGATGAGATCTTTAGCCCGGAGACCATTCGGAAAAATAGAGTAATCAGGTACCTGATTCAAATATGTGAATAATTCAATATAATTACTTAAATAAGTTGGAACACTACATTTATCTCTCATAGCTTTGTGTTTACAAATACGGGTTGCCAACCTGCGCACTATTTTAAATGAAGGTGGATTTTCTTGCTGTTAAAAATTAAATAACCTCTTGTATTTTTATATATTACATTTTATTTCTTTACTAGTTTGGAAACCCATGTGAGCGCCTTCAACGGCGTGGCATTTCGCGTGATAAAATCTGAAACTTAAGAAACAACACACAGTCGTATAGTATAGTGTTTACGTAGACAGCAAAGATTATAATTGATGATTTGGTTTATTTACGGACGCTCTTTAACATTTCAGGTCATCAGTGTCCCATTCAATTCAGGGCGTGAAACGGCCGACAAATTTTGCTCAGAGGCCTCTTATTTCAGGCTTGAGGTTCTTTTTCGTGCCGTAAATGTACGATATGGTACCCACGACTTTACTTCCCTTCTGAAGGAAGCCATACTTAGGATTTTTACGCCCGTAAAAATTCATCGAACTTGGCCGGGTTTGAACCCGCGATCTTGGGTTTGGAAAGCAAATATGGCTACCACTACACGACCAGAGCCGACAGCAAAGATTATGAAAGGCGTTCTTTGGCGAAAAAGTTATTTTTGTACCAAGAATATCATTCTCTCTAAAAGAGATATAAAATGTACTTGCAATCAAGAAACATTAAATTCCTCGTCTATATACGGCAATTTGAATTAACATGTTTACATAAATGACACTCATCAAATTTATTAAATTCCAAATGCAGGACTGTATTTTTCAATTAACTGCTTTAAAATAAAAACATAACTTTCCATGCAGGATCTCTCCTTTTTGAAGTCTTACTAATAGAATAAATACATTTCTTTTGTGTTCTTGCTATAAATTTTGTACACTTCGATAGAGTTATTGCTCTATAGTTTTTGCAATTTGTTCAATTCCCTTTCTTAAAAATTGCAATTAATATCTCCTTCCAAATTTCCAACAATTATTTCAGTAATTATAAAATCTGCTTATTTTATCGAGACATGTTTTATTATTCGATGTTTATATTGTCGATATAAGAACTTTTGCTATTTTTTTTAAATTTTATTCAGAGCCTCTTTTGTTGCCACATTTATATTAATTCTTGTATATTTGTATGTAACTCTGATTTTTCTTTCTTGCTCCTCTGATTTTCGGGATTAATTATATGAATACTACACAAAAAGAGATCTACACAGACCTGATTCAGTACTTGTTATCAAAAAGGCGTTATAGCTACATTGTAATATACACTATACACCTGTCCAGAATGTTTGATTGGCGGTTTTAGCCCCGTGAAAACCTCATGAAACTCCTTCTTGCAGCTAAACATAACCACCCTGTCAGGGGTGCTCTCCACTAGTTCGTGCAGAACGTCCAATGGAATGCGTCACATTCCTCTTGAAAATCTCGCACAGTTGGACAATGGAATTTGGCCGCATCTCCCGAGACCACACCCGCCAGTCCAGTTTCCTCCGAAAGGTGTTCTATGGGATTGAGGTCGGAACTCTATGCGGACCAGTCTAATGAGTGAATGTTGCTGCCTGCATACCGGCATTGTAACCGCTGAAACATGGCACTGCATTGTCATCTTGGAAGTAACAGAGTCTATTATGTAAAAACGTTGCAATATGGGAAGCATTTCATTATTTGGTTTATACTACCACGAACAACATTCATAGTACGAGAAACAACCCTCACACCATCCATTCCACCACTGCCAAGTTTCCTTACAGACACTACACTCTAGTAGAAGTCGTTCCTCAGGTACACGTGCATCGGACCATTATATTATGAATCTCACATTTCCACTGCTCCAGCGTCCAATTGCGATAATCCAAACGCCACCTGAATCTCTAAGATTTATTCATCTTTTGATATATGACTTATGACTTATATACCGCTGCTCTTTTGGGATATCCTAGTTGGTGGGCCTCTGTCCGCATGTGCCAATGGAAACAGACACCTCTTTTGCTGCTTGAAAATCCTGTCTAATGTTAGTCATCGGTTAACCGCGTTTTTGACAATTTCACGTTTCAGAATCCTGCGATCTCTGTTCTCAGAATTTTCGGTCTCTTAGAACTTTCACTTTTGTCACAATGTCCCTCCACCTTGCACTTACGCAGAAGGGAGTCTTTTACTTCGCGGCTATTGCCCACTGAGTTGGCACCCCACAGTTATGCCACTTTGGTCTGATAGCTCTGAACCACACACCATCTCTTTCCCAATGGGTTCTCTTGTTCATTAAAAAAATTGCGGCCATTAAATCAAATTTTTATCATCATATTTGTGCATTATCTATCAATTAGCTGTTTGGTAGATAGTGCACAATGCTATTCCCAACAGCTTAAACACTTTATCCAGTAATGATAAACATTTAAAAATACTCATACAGGATAATTAAGGTAAAATGTTATATATTTTGTGGGTATGGAACTAATACTTGGTGAATTTTCTTATATCCCAAGATTGTCGTAAGGGTGTCTAGAAGTGTCCAGTAAATGAGAAGAACATTAACTTCTAATGTGTTCTAAACTGGATTTTAGGTGAATGTTTCGGACCGCAATTGATTTTGACACCGCTCCATTCCATGTGACTTGACGTCACTGAGAGAGGAGGGCGTAGCACGTCATGGCATGAAATAATTTATCTTCTCTCAAAGGAGATGTGTTCTGTTATTTATAAGTTCTAGGTTGAGTACAGACCTTGCAAAAGCAGTCCGGTGACGACGTAAAAATCCTAGCTATTTTATGCTTGCTTATATTTTTTAACGTTTGGTTAAAATACCGCAAATTATTAAACAAGGGAAGATACTTGCTGAGGGTAGTTTATAGACACCAAGCATAACAATGTGCAAATAAGCCAAGATTTCAGTTTACAAAAAGTAAAGGAGAGTTGTTCTCTAGCCCAGAATTATCCGCTAGTGCAGGGTTCTCAACCTACGGTACGCAAGCTATTGCCGGGTGGTACGTAAAAGATTTAGCAAATAAGAAGAATTAGCATTTGTTTTACAAACAACAAATATTTGACAGTTTCACTATAACTATATGGAATCAATAGATTGTACATTATCATAAAACTTTTGTGTGATACTGTACAAAAATAATACGAAAGTTCCATTTTAATCTTAAGGCTATGGCAGAGCGCAACTCGAATATGTTTGATCAGGTAACATTTGGATACTCTTTAGCTGCGAACGCAGTTACAGTTAAGAAAGCAGAGGGTTACATTATCGTTGTTGAATGTGAGATTTTATTTAAATTTTCAGATTTATGTGTTGTTTGCAGCATATTCAGAAGAAGTAAACCAAAACTTGGATAAGTGGTTAATTTGGTTAATTAAAGGACTCTGCTCGAAAATTTCAAAGATAGAAATGAGTGTAAGTGGCATAAATAATTCCAATCTGCCAGAAAGGAGCCTGTGAGAAGTCTCATCTCAGGTTTCAACGTATACTTCCCTGAAAAACCTGGACTCAGAATTTTGAGTTAGATACTACATTTCTATTGTTGACACCTTTACTCCTTCCGAGAAAGACGAATTGATCAAGCTATCGTGTTACGGAAATCTCAGGCAAATAATCAACAAGATGGATTTAACAGACTTCTGGTTGGCAAGAAAAAACTAATATCCAATAATTTCATAAAAAACTCAATAAAAAGGGTGTTTGTCACACTTACCTTTGTGAATGTGGATTTTCTTCTATATTTTACATAAAAACAAGTACATAAATATATTGACCTCGACTTAAGACTAAAACTAAGTCAATTGAAATCAAGCATTAAAGAACTGTGTTTAACTAAACAAGCACAATCTTCACACAAGTCCGAATACTGGAGTTCCAGTATCAGGGATGTGTTTTTCGAAGTTTGTTTATGTATTCAGTCACTATGTTTTAACCTTAATAAAATTAATTTTTAAGACATTTCACAGGTCAATGCACTGAATAATAATAGTTATCTCCAATACTCTTTTGCCAAAAAGGCACTCATTTCCTTTGTAAAATTTGCTTACATCTCATATCCTGCGTTGAATGTAAAGGTACGTCGCTGGAAAAGGTTAAGAACCTCTGCGTTAATGTAAACCTAAGCTTGATGTGGAGCATTGCACACAAAATTTATATTCGCCATTTCATTTAATACTCTGTTTATTAAAAATGAAAAATATGAATATTACATAACTTTTCATAATATATGACTTGCATCTCTATACTAGTAAGGTTTTAAATGGGAATTTTAATGTTCATCGTAAAAGCAACAGCAACACAATTTCGATATAAGTTTGTAAACACTGGTAATGTGTATTGTAAGACGTAATTAGTCTGTTTCTAGAACTGCTCGTAATAAAGAAAATGATATACCAGTGCAAATGCTCTGTTCATCAATATTCACACATTTAAGGCGAGTTTGGGAAGTATGTTGCATGATATTCTATTTCTATTCGACTTTATGTAAACGTTTCCCCCACTGGTATTAACATTTATGCCCTCTAGGACTTAAAGTACAATGTCAGTGGCTCCTTGTAGATATCTCAGATACAGGAGGAGTAAACCATACATTGAGATAGAATGATGAAGTGGGAGGTGAATCTGTGGCAGAGAAATGCCAGTTCGGAATACGAGTCCAAAACGTTACCGCCTTAGTCAGCCCAGTTATATTCTATTTCATTGTATGAAGTTCAGATAGCCCAAAAAGCTTTATTTTTTTATTTTATTTATTTTTAATTTTATTTATTATTTGTTTTTATTTATTTTGAGTCAAGGCAACGAGAGTTGAATCTTGCAACACCAAGCTCAGAATCTTTGCTGACGAAGGTGATGTTTTGGACCACTTTTCATAACCAGTGAAGAGGTTTTCACTTGAGTGACTATAAATAAAGGGACAGTTTCTATAAGCTCTACAATAGCGTTATATTCTCGTGGAGCGACAGGTCAGTGTAGAGTAGCAATGGTTGGAAATGATGCATAATTTTCCTTTAAGAACCATGAGAATAAACTCGTTACTTGTATAGCGGCGTTTCTTAGCTCTAGCTTTAGGAAAATTTACTTGTCCATATATCATTTGAATCTTTTGACTCTACAATTAAGCACTAAGGAAAATTAAAGGCCTGGAGGATCCACGAAAATGTGTGTTCGTGTGCATGTATGTGTGTGTGTGCGTGCGCGCGCGCTTGTTAAAAGAAAAATGGGCTTAGTAACATTTACAAGAAAATCATCTTTTTTATAATTATTAATATTCAATTATTTTGAATTCAAAGCATGCCTCGAGGCAACTTAAAATTAATTTGTATGCTGCACATTTAGTAATTATATTTTATATGTAATAAAACATTAAACAAGGAATAAGAACCGTTTACAAAGAACTTTTTTAACCGGTTAACATTTTGAAATATCTACAAGATCCCATGTACTACGAAATTGCTTTGCAATGAGTGTCAAAGAAGTTGCCTAACAGTTTACAAACAGTACATTCACCTAGTAATAGGCAAAATTACATTATGTAAGTAAACAAATAATACACACAACCCTTGAATAACTCTGTGATGCCAATTCTTTGCTACATTGCCGAACCAACATGATTTAATTTTTCTCAAGAAAGTTATTGAAACCTATGTATAATTATTATCATAAATAGACAAAATAAATCTAAAAGCCTACAGAAAAACTGGGTCACCATAGAGGGCAAAACGCTCTCTTTGAATTTCTAAAAGAAAACCGAAATCAACCCCATTCCCCCGGGCACTGCGATAGCTCAGAAGAGAAGACGTAGCACTGTCCTGCAGGGAGGTATTAGCCCCACGCGCTTAAAACAAAACATGAACTGTAACTCGAAAGTGACAGCACTTAATGAACTAAAATATCGATTGTCTAGATCTTTTCGTGCGACGATGGCACATATTTGAGAGTGTATAGGCATGTTTACCTGATTGCATAGTGATCATCAGAATGATGTCTAATTCCAGTAAAATAAGATTGCTCACACGACTAAGGAGATGTCTCAATTTGGAGGCAAGCATGATCACCACACTTCACAGTTTCAGATTTCTTTTTATGACGATAATTGAAGGGAGGGGATTCAGAAATCCCTTCTATCATCTACAGTTATGAATAATTAAATTTGTATATTATATTACTATTATATTATTAGAATTATATTTGTATATTATATTACTAGAAGATACCTACCTATACAGTTGTGGCTGAACTATTTAGGATGGTCATGGGATATTTCTTTGGTGTTTCTGTTCGTATCTTGGTGACCATGCACTACCGCTTTAGTGGCACTCCCATATCAAGTGGGTGGATCTACTGCAGGTGTGTTCATATGAGAGGCCCGTGGTTTTATTATTTTTCTGAATGTCAAGAATATGTAGGCTGCAGAAATCCATCGTCCGTTATGAGTCGTTAGTGTCGCAACATGGTGCTCATAATATCAAAGTATCCGAGACCCACTGCGACTCGCGAAGCATTTTCGTAAGAAAACTTTGGAGCCTTCAGCACCAAGTGATTTTCACCTCTTTCTAGTCCTGAAGTTGCCACAAATTTCTAGTGACTGTGAGATCAAGATAGCAACAATACTCTGTCTCAGTGAGCCTCGGTTGCATACAGAACATAGAATAGAAACGTATTTTGGTGGGTGGTTGTTTAAGATGATTTCCCTCTTCAGCCGATGTCATTATTTTTCATTTTTAGCTTCTTTTATAAGCAGAATTGTTCCGATAGAACGGGATGTTGTGTGTGTTTGGTTTTGCTTCGTAAAGGGTAGAGAATTGGCTTGGGGTACTCATTGCTGATTTATGTTATGGCTACTGTGTCAAAATTGTTTTAATTTTGTTTTTATTTATTTATATATTGTTTTGGGAAATTATGGGAAATTATCTACTGCAGTAATTATATATATAATACTTTTTAGGGAGAGGGCCATCTTTGCTATGTATATAACAATATAAGTGAAAAATAATGTAAAACTATTAACAATATAACTAAAATAACAATAATTAGAAAAGCGGAAAAGGATAAAACACTAAGAAAAAGTCACAGACTTGTCTTCTTGCCATAGAAGAACTCTAGCAGTTCGAAATATAGCTATTACTAATCTGATTTTTTCTTAGTGTTTTGTCCTTTTCTGTTTTTCTAATTATGGTTATTTTAGTTACATTATATATAAGGGGGTTGGTGTTTATATTTTATTAGGTTAGTTAAGAATGCCATTACTTCTTATTGGTACTTTTTATTATATTATGTATAATAGTGGTGGTTGTCTTCTGTGTTTTGTTATTTCAGTAGGGTTTACATTTTTTACATTGCTATGCGTTTTCTATTAGCGTTTTATTGTACCATACTTGCCTCCTAAACCCAAGATTGCAGATTCCAATCTGGCCAGGATCGATGGACTTTTTCGGGAGTATAAATTCTAAGTATGGCTTCCTTCGGAAGGGAATTAAAGCTGTGAGTTCCGTGTCTATTTATGGCACGAAAAAGAACCTCAAGCCAGAAAGAAGAGACCACTGAGCAAAGTGTGTTCGCCGTTTCAGACCCTGAATTGAATGGGACGCTGAGGACCTGAGATGTTAAAGAGCGTCCTGGTGATGTTGCTCATTGTTTCAATTCCTGCCTGTTTTTACAGATCTTCTCTCGTATAATTTGGGAGAACTTTTGTTCGATTCGCAGATATTTCCTTTCCATTTGTTTTACTCTTTTGAATTTTTTTTTCTGTTGTCATTAAGATCAGGTCTATTGCTGCGTATGTGATTGTTGGTCTGATCAGTGCTTTGTACAATTCCGTTATCGCTTTCGAATGGAGGTCTTCTCCTTTTGTCTTGCTTGGTACGAGTAATGAAGGGTTGCTATTATTGGCTTAAGGCTGCTAAACTTTTTAAGTCGTGCGATCTTGTTAATTTGTTGTGAAATAGTACGCTTAGATATCTTATGGTTGTATCTTTTTGTTCATTATTTGCATTTTTGTGTTTTCTGGATCTTATTTGGTCTCTTTTTACTAATTATTAACATTAGTATTTATTGTTATTTGTCCAGCATAGCTTCATCTGTTGTTTCTACTTTGGTTTTTGCTGTTTGAAGTTTGAGTTCTGTGCACGGTACGCGGTATTGTTCATATATTGGGTCGGCGTGCGGTATCTGCTATGAAGATTACGTATAACAGCCCGGATGTGGTGCTGTTTTGTGGTATTCCAAGGTAGATGAGGTCCGATAATTCGCGGTTAATTTTTATGTGTGCTGTTCTATTCTTGAGAAAGCTGGCTGTCCAGCGCACTGTGGCTTTCCTAATTTGTATATTGTCATTTTACATAGGAGTTCACTTGTCCAACATTTGTCGAAGACTGATTGAACGTCTGTAAATGCTATTATTGCTGATTTATTCTTGTTGATGTTGATGTTGTTGTTGTTGTCTTGAAAGTTTGATGTGACTCGAGGAGTTGGTTTTTACATTTTTGCCCCAATTCAGCTTGAGTATCTGGCATGTGTTATTCTTGTTTAAGGACACTGGAACGTGTGAAAGGGTAAAATTAATCGATTTTTTGTTTTGCCTTTTATAAAAATCTAAGATATTTTTCGAATCCAATGATGTATTACAATAGAGGTATGCTTAAAGTTTAAGCCCTTTAAAGGGTAAATAGGATGTTACCTGGGACAGCCCCCCCCCCCTTTGAAAGCCAGTGTTACAAGCAACCTTTAACCTTCTGTAACTTAAGATTTCATTGGGATGGGGTAAAATTCATGTTTGTTGTTGGTACCTCTCTCTACTGCAGATATAACTACGTGGATATTGCTAAAGGCTCCCACAAAATGGTGGATTGTTAATGTTTGAAACACGTATGAAAATCTGCAGTTCTTGTTTACACATCACAATATCTATTGTGATATTATTTTTCCAAAAGATATTAAAGATTTCCTATTAATGCGGGTAGAGTAGAAACGTTTTGGAAAAGGAAAGCCGTGTTCTGTAGCAACACCGCGAAAGGTAGTGAAATCAAAATTGTACCTAACCTTTCTAGTACAGGTAAACTTTCAGCTTCAGAGAAAAACATGTTCACATCGATTCAGAAGGTGACAATAGCTCTTGCTTTGTTGACAATGGACCTCAGAAGCGTTTTATTAATGTTGATTTATTGCTGTTATCTAATTGTAATGTGCAAAGACTGTGAGCTTGAAGATGAAGTATGGGGATAAGGAATCACTGGAACAAAGAGAATACGGTGCAGGAATATTTTAAATTTTGGCGAGTTAACTAAAACACTCATTTTTCTCTCTCTCATTTTCCTTCTAGTTTAAATGTTAGAGCTTTAGGCGCAACTTTCTCAGAAACTATTTACATAAGTTGGAGAGCTGAATTTTTCTGTGTTATTATAAACCAAGCAGTTTTACAAAGTGAGTGGAAAAATATTTTTCTAAGGTAACATACTGAACTTTTAAACATTTTAAATAGTGCATTTTAAAGGAGTAATTTTTCTCTATTGCCACATTTGTTTACATCTTATATGTGATTAAATCTAGAAAATGACCCCCTAATTTTGTTTACCATTAAGTCGTTAATCTTTCATGAAAAATTGGAAGATCTGAACAAAATTGTGGCAGCTATGTGCACCTAAGTACTAAAACGTGTTTTTAGAATTTCACTCATTGACCGGAGCATATTGACCAAAAGTATGAGCAGATATTTTGCATTATTAGAATGTTGTTTGTAGATGGTATGATTTTCCATCATCCTATGATAGAGAAAACGCCTTCATTTCTGATTTTGAAGGGTATCCAATTGAATACAAAAATTATGCTTTGCACACGTCCGAAGTGTTGTAGACATTTGATTATTATTCTTTCTAGCGTCTTGCAAAGGGTTGCTGTAAGTAATATGGAGCTGTATTTTTAAATCTGAATTATTCGAATAGAGGAATGTGTTCTGTTTTCCACTGACTAGGATAGTATGCATGCATAAGAAATTGACTCTTTTCTTTATCATTTCCATGGCGAGTTCTTTGGGCATCTTTTTTATGATTCAACCCAGACCTGATGCTTTGTTGCCTTGCTATTTGATGATGTTTACTGTTTCTTGGATTAATATTAGGTTTATAAATTCAAATTCGCTTCATTGCGATTCTTCAAGGTAATGGTATTGGTGAGTATATCGTAATATGGAAGTTTGTCCTATTGAAGTACACAGCGTCGAATTCTAGGCTCTATGGTATTTGGAAAATTTCGGCGCAATATTTGTGAAATAGCTGTAGGGTTTCCCATGTATACTTCCATCCTGTTTGAGTGGATATGTCAACATTTGTCATTCCCTTGCTGTTTGATTATTTACCAGAATTGTTGTGGATTTTGGGTTCTGCTTTCGTCAAGAGTTTGTATAAATTCCTTCCACTTGTTGAGTGAATCTTCAATGGCTCTTTTTATTTGTTGTAAAGTGTTCAATATAGTTTTTATGAACTCTTTGTCAGCTTTTCTTTTGTGTTTATTGTTCTTATTATGCTTTTGGGGAGTGTTCTGATGTGGATGTTTGGGTACTTACTTTAGACTGCATTGTTGATTATGACTTTAATGCGCCATGCTTCTGTGTTATAAATTGTGACCTATTTTTTTCGTTAGTTGTGCTATTATACAAATATAGTCTTGAAGAACGATATTTTCAGACAGAAATTGTACAGTGACGTTACTTCAGTTACGGGCCAGTAGAATCTGACTGGGTAATGGGAGAAGCCTTCGGAATCAGGAAATTCCTGCATTTCATCTTTTCTTCCACAAGAACATGGCGGTTCGGAATACGTTTCTTATCACTGAGAGATTATGTCCCCCGTAGCTATTTAACAAGTTGGCAAACAGTTTCAAAGAAATAGGAAATGTAATCCTAACAGTATTTTCTTTCATTTGCTATATCGACAAAGTCCATAAAGCAATTCATGTTTGAGGCCCTCTTCGTTTGCTGGAAACATTTACAGAAATAGAGCAACGATCTAAAACAAATATAAAATTGTATATCTTTTCTCAACTGTTATAAAGCTAGGAAGAGGTGAACTAGATACATGGATAATGGAGTAGTTGATAACTATGTCAAATATTTTCATAAATCCTTTCTTAAAATTATGTAAAATTGGTCAATAAATATGAGTCCACCGATGTTGCTTATTTTGGGGAAGTTATGTAGTTTTTTATTTTCCCTCTCTAAAGAGATTTTTGATTGATTTATTTATGGATTCCCCTCTAAAGAACCACTAAAACTTGTAAATATTGAAAACTTTTTTTTTCCGTGAACTGTCAGAATTTAAAGAGCTCCCTCCATGATATGGCTAAGGCATCTGCCAACCAGAAGTAGCATGAAATAGGTTACTGGGAAGTCACGCGAGATTCCGAAAATGATGGAAGAAGTAAGTTTAATAGATGGAGCCCGGCATTTCGTGAGGGTGAAACTGCTTGCGATCGATTCGGATTGCATCTTCAGTTAACAAGACGTCACGCAAATGCTGCAGGTCACCTCTGATACCCCACTACAACCTATTTGCGTATCAGCAAATCAATGACATTGATACGTAAATGGCCCTAAGTCAAATTACCTTTTATCTTCTTCGTTAATAATTCTGTATCAACCATTCTACAATCCAGATCAACATTCCAGACACGAAATCTCGTCTGAGTCTTATATAAGGTCATAGAATAGTATTCTTAAAAGGGAGCCGTCAGGTATGGAAGCAATCCTTGGAGGAAAAGTTTCACCGGCGTATGGGGTTTTCTTCTGCAAACAATATGAGGGACCCGTCTACTTTTGCATGTTACCACCCCTTGAATCCAGGCCGCCCGGTGTCTTTCTACGTGATCCCATTCTCCCAGATATGACGTAGGCACAAACAGCCCATTATTAGCAAGGCTGAAGTATCGAAGTAGCCTTCTTCACTCCTAAACATCGAATTCAAACACAACTTGAATGACGAGGTATTTAAAGCATGAACTCATAAACAGCAGATCTATGGTTCGTTTCCCACCATAACTGTTCTCTCTGACTGAAGTTCTTCCACGTTTTCCTCACTACTCATGAATGACAAATGCCGAGAAAGTACTCTAAACTTAGGCCTGGAACGATTATTTACTTAATTAAAAAGATTTTCTCAATTTATCATTTCATATCATGTATCACCAGTGTACACCGGCAGTTATGCTTCAACAGTCAGTAAAAACTGACTTTAAAAACTATTGAAATACACTTGTATGCTATTGTTGCAGAATATTAATTTGATATCGTGATAAAACATGACGGCATGTGTTACATTCGCGCGCGCATTGCATGAAATATCATCTAATCTATTCTGTGTTTCATTCAAATACAAATTACTAATCCTAGCAATTCTTTTGAAAGTATAACAAAGTACAAATCTCATCCAAACATTGGATGTTTACTTCTTTCGTCCTTACAGAATTCTTCATCGCAGACTCTGCAGTAGCTGTTGCCCCATAGCACGAGATACTTCTTGAAACTCCAAGAGCTAACTCACTTCCAATCTTCGGTAGCCATATTTATAAAGTTGTATATATTGGTCCGACACGTGGAATGTTCACAACAGTCATACTGTTCACTGATGAAGAAAGTAAGACATTCATCTAACGTGAACACTGCTGTGGCACATATTGTTTTACACATTCAGGAAGGTACATGGTACATCACATTGTATCAGGATATTCACTTAATACAAGTTCTTGCACTTCTTTGTGAGATTGAGGATGTTTGTTTGAGGGACATGGCCCATTCCTGACGCGCTCTATGCAGGAAAGCGCAAGTCAGGTCTTATTTATTCATTTCTGGTTTCCCGGAATGATAATACATAAATTACCAATTTGAATCAGATCAAATAAATAACACTAGGGAACATTTAAACGTATTTTCTGTAGAAGTTCAGCAAATTGGGTGTATATTAACAATTTAGGTTCTACTCCAAAAATAAAAATCAAATGTTTCGATCACATCACATTTTTCTTATACAGTTAGTTCAATAATTACACAGCATGACAACTTTTATTCAACTTCTTTGAAACAAGTTGCCTGTAAGTATGAATCTAATGAAATGGTATATTGGTATATTAAAGCACTTTTAGTGTCTTCTGATACATTTAGATTAAAAATTCCTTATACTGACAAAGTTTTGTACATTTAATAATTGAAAATTAACACTTTCTTTTATATTTGTTACTGCGTTTCATCAGAAGGCACCTGCAATAGTCTCCTATCATGGCAGGCTCCCATCTAACCCTTATAAAGTTGTTGCATGGTGAGTATATCTGGTGAATCGTTCTCCCTGTTAATAACTCACAGATCTGAAATTTAGAGAAAAAATTCCAAATAAGAATGTAGGAAATAAGCCTTAAGCGACATTTTCCAATCTAAGTTTTATAGCTCTACAACAAACTTGGCATCATTTCTTGAAATACTCATTTCTTTTTCCCTAGAAAAGCATAAACAACACATTTACAGGCTTGCCAAGTATTGATCTCACTTTTGTTTCACATTCTGGTTCTTTTAGAAAATTTCGAATATGAAGGCCTATAAATATTCCTTTTTAAAATTTTGTTGTTGAAAGTTTAGGTAACTTACCTCTCGAACAACTGAAACTTTCTCTTTTATCTAAAAATGTAGCAGTATTACTGTCAATGTATGATAAATTGTTATTAAAATGCACATTTGTAAAATTAATTGCTACGTAATGTCACTTTCTATGTCATGTGTAATGTGTAAGAACAAATTACGCAAAATTTATGTGTGTTATAACAATTTAAAGCCATGTAAATGTACATTTTTAAAATGTACTCAAGAAAATAATGAGACAGTATATTTTCGTAACCTCTACAAAAATATTGTTGACTGTTTAGGGCTATTTTTTGTATCACCATGTAATATTTCGCTTTGGCACATCGCGAAAGATGAAGTATTTGGAACCAACATCACTTGCAATAGTGAGCGAACGATCAATCCAGAACTTTTATATGAATCGTCAGTTACGTTTACCAAATGTCAATCGGTAACCAAGTAACGTGAATGTGTATCGAGTAATATATGGAAACGATTGTGCTTTGTTTAAATTTTGGGAAAAGTGGTTTTCATCTCCTTTCCTTATTACGCAAGGACCATTCAAATGAAAATGAATCATTAGAGCTGTTGATCAAGTTTCTCATCACAGGAAATGCCGCAAACGTTGGCCGAAATTTTCTTTTAAATATCTGCGGGCATCAATAAATTCCAATTTGCCTGGGCTGATCACTGAAGAGATATTTTTCTTCATAATATGCTGTAACAATAGTCCAGCATCTGATATAAGATACAAATCTGTCATAAGTCTATGAATTTGAATTTTATGGAATTAAAGTATCTTTAGAATCACAGATTTTGGTTGGACGAAGTGGTGAAGGAAGACGTTAGAAAGTGGTAACAACCCACTGGCCTTTTCTGATTTTGAAGCTTTCAAAGATCTTAGTAATTTCATGAATGTTAAACAAATGCAGAACAAAGGTATAGAATACAAAGAATACTTGGTGATCGACAATACAGCTCGCAGATGTGCAGTCATTAAAACAGCCGTGTTATAAATATGATTATCAGTTAATGACATCAATATGTTCTCAACTTCTTTCTGGTTTTGAGAGGATGGATCGATAAGAGTATCATTATTTCCCATTACTACGGCTCAACGTTAGCCGTCTACAGGGACTAAGCGATTGACAGAAACAATGAAACATATATGGGGCAATGTTTCCCCTGCCTTCTTCTTTCATGTTTCTTCCCTCCCCTTCCACCTCACCGCTTCCTTCGACTTCGCACAGGGAATCGGTTTTTCTATACATCTGTGTCTATATTATTGAGGCATTCAGACGCCCTTGCTAGCAGTTCGTGAGCGGCCGCGCATACACCCGACTGATACCATAAGTGACGTGTGAAATATCAGCGAATCGTTCTGCTATACGACGCTTACTCATTCGTCGTTAGTGTGGTTTCTGTGATTTTCAACTTTTTAGTGGCATTATTTTCAACATATTATTTTTAATAAATGCTTTGGAAAATATGTCAGGAGCAAAGCACTGCAAGGTTTAGAATATTGTGGCAGTTTGGAAACCTTTGATATTAATTTAAAACACGGCACTAAAACTTGTGAGAATTTTTTTATTTGAAGGAATTAAGTAAATTTAGGAATTTTTGGCTGTGTTTTGGAGCAGTTTCTATTAAAAATTCTTAGGAGATGGTGCATAAACAAGTGTGTTAAGTGCAAGAGCTACATATATCGTTTCTGCAGATTTATGGAATAAGTCAAGCAGCCTTACTAAATCTTCAGTAATTTTTCCTTCAGTTTAAGGCCACTTTTGTTAAATATTATAATCACTCTTTACTGTAATCATTATACTTGGGGCATTTATCTTAGAGCACATTGCTGGTTTTTTCGTTAAAATGGACTCTTTTGTATTTTTAAATGAAAGGCGTTTTAAAATAATATTAAAACATAGTTTAAAATTACTTAAGAATCGAAAGTTTCAATAAAAATTTCAGACTTAAATTCTAAATCATTTCGGTTTTGAGCTAAACAAAAAATGGAAATGTGCTACAAATTGATATTATTAATTTTCGAAATATTATTCTGTAAACTTATTATAAATATAAGGAGTTTACAAAAGAAGGCATTGGCACTAAGGCACTAAAACTTGTTTTAGGCGCCTAAAAGAGCGCTAAAAATCTTTAAAATAATTCGGAAAGTCGTTAAAACTGAAAATTGATGTACGTAGGCAATACTATGTTTTCTACCTGTAGTATCTAAATTGATCCTTATTTCGTCGTCCTTGGAAACCCAATCAATGACTTAAAGAAACTATAGGAGAATAAGTGCAGTTTTGAGGTAGCGTGTACTTATTTACAGCTAAAACGAAATTAAATAACAAAACAATAATTAGTTAATATTTCTGCATCATTTTTTTTTCAGAAAGACAATTTATTCGTTATCTGCAAACTTTTTCTCCATTCACACAGCAAGTTATATTTATTTTCATAAAACGGGTGAAGAGATCACAACTTTAACATTATTTTAACTCAAAAATAGTATATGCTTTTAGGGCCGTCATTTCACGTTCGCTCTTACAATATTTAAAGAGGTGCCTTGCGCTCCTTTCTTTTATAATTTTATATATTTATAAACCTTTAAAGTGCATTTTCTTGGAATCCATCAGAGAAATTTTGCTGAAAGTTTTATGCAAATTCTAGATATTTGTATCTTTATATAACGATGTAATTGTACTCTGTATTTTGGGCGATAGAATGAAAGAGAAAGCCCTATGGCTTTAACTGTTCCCAGAGTAAATAAATAAATAAATAAAGTAATAAATATTTCAGCATTGAAAGTGGTGTAGTTGAATTTTCATATTCAATAAATTGCTAAAGAAATTTATTTCAGTTCTATACTTAAATTTGTCATAAAATGTTCATATGCCTTGGCCAACACCATATTAAGACAGTCATGGAAAATCCGTCACATAGGATTATGCAGAAGGATGAGCCAGTTTTATTTGGGGGAAAAGGAAGAAAATGATTGTTATCTGGTTGATGGGTTTTAATTAATCAGAATACTCAAGTATTTGTAGAATCAATGAAGTTCTCCCGCCGCTGTCTCGATGTGTCGCTATGCCACAGCTAGATTAGGTAGAGCGCTGGAATTTCGTGATCTTTTCAGGTCAACGGGAGGAAAGAGTCGGGAACTAGGTAATATATGAAAGCAAAAACTGGAGATGACACTATTTATTTGCTTTTGCCACTCGTTCAATGTTAAGGGTCGCCTTTTTAAGTTGTTGAGCGGTTGAGCGGTTCTTAGATCACACTTGCACTATTACCCAACTAATTGTCTATCACTCTTCCCGGATAGCTACAACACACTCCCCCTTATAGCTTAACTCTCACTCTCTATAGCTCAACTGGCTCTCTTGTTTTTGATAGTTAAACTCACTCTCTATAGCTCAACTCGCTCTGTCTCTCGGGCCTCGAAATGCCAATCTTTTATAAAAATATTCCTGCATCCGGTCGGTGACCATCTCCTACCATTTCAAACTATTATTGTTGAATAATTTCTATCTATTGGCCGAGGGGCGTGCTAATACTTTTCCTAAGATCCCTTATTGAACGTTCCTTAGGCCTTATATTTGAGCTATACCTTGGTTCCACTATGTCGGGCTTTCTGGTTTATTTCACTCTCATTACTTGTTTTAGCAGTTTCGCCTTTAGATGTTAACGAAGCTAAGCTTTTCCAGAAACCTTAAAGGGGCAACCCTTCTACACAAAACATCTCGCAACAAAAATACAAAAGGGGTACATGGCCATCTGGTTTCTTTGTCCAACCCAAAACACTTCACAATCAACAATTTCTGGCTTATTTCTAAAGTTTCTGTCCATCGGTTTTTCTTCTCACTACCCATGAAATACACAAATAACTTAACTGAAAATAACTTAACTTAATATGACTTAATAACTTAATATGAAAATAACTTAATATGAAAACACATAAATTATACACATTAATTGTAATGATACTTATAATATATGCAATTTGTTATACTACTTTCAGTGATATTTTAATTGGGGGTGGCATCTCATACATACCGCCTCAAGGATGCTTTCTAGAATTTCGTTGCTTTACTTAAAATAGTTTCTGAGAAAATGCACCTCAAAGATTCGGAAAACGCAAATTTCCAAAACTTAAGATAAAGTTTTACTTTCTTTTCTTTTAGTGCTACGATTACTAATACTGACCATATCAATAGTTTTCTACCTCTGACATTTCCTTACTCTTGATTATCTTTCTTGGCAGGCTTTCGTATGAGTTTTATGACCAGCATTAGAGAATTCGCATAACCAATATATTAGGCAAAATCTATACCTTCTTATACAAAACAACATTAATATTTGTTTGCATTTTGTCTACAATTTTTTTTCAGCATTAGTAAACAATACCATCTCCTCTGGCACATCATCACATCCTACTTCTATGAGAAATCACCACATATTGATAGACCTCCCATTGTACTCCGCGTAAGGAAACACAAGAGTCGCGGTAGGTAGGAATGTGCAGTATATTTCTACTGCAGTGCCTGAGCAGTTAATTGGGGTAAACAGCACTTATAAAGCTTCATGTGACTAGGGCTCGGAATTTTAGACTGCAACATACTGTTAATAATTTTCTTAAAGTGTAGACAATCTACAGATCAGAAATTTACAGTTTTTGTGTTCGTTTTTTGCCTAAGGATCATGAGAAATCCCTAAAAAGGGTCTAAAATCCGAGCCCTATGTATAAAGATATCTCGTACACTACTTTGCCTAGAATCACACAAAAAGCCCCATAACATTATAATTTCATATAGGTTTATTTTCTTGAAATTAATAGGTAATGTTCCATCTGATCAAATGCAACTTTATGCTATAGTTACACTTTCTAATAATTATTGGAATAGTTGTGTATATATATATTGATGAGTCCTTGTTTGAACATTAATTGGGTTGGAAACAGCATTTTAATAGAGCTTTTCGTTTTAGAAAGATTCGACATTTGATTTAAGTCAATAAATGTGTATATGCAGCGTGATTAAATTTATTCAGATTTAATGGCCAGTTCTGAGAATCCGACAGGGTGGCGGGAGGGATAAAGGGAGGAGTGCGCCTTACGCGACATGTGGTCTCATCAGAGTTTTACCAGAGCCGGAAATTCAGGCATTTATTATGGTTAAAATAGGCAGACAAAAAGGCACTTAAAATATTGAAATTAGGCAGAAATATAATTAAAATGGAAATTTATTAAAAGTGAAAACAGTAATATCACTCATTATTGATGAAAATAAGTTTTTAAGATACTTTTCTTTATCTCATAATTAAAGAACTTAAACTTACTTTTCTTGGTTACAAGCAACAACAAGATGTTTTTACAAGGTATCAACTGTCATAGTCAGCCGCTTGTCAGACAGAACATTTTATCATGGAAATACAACGTTCTAATACCAGTTACAACAGAACATTCACCTTTCAGGATATTATGGAAATGTTGATCAAGACAAAGTAAAATACTTCCCTCATGCTCTCTATTTCCTGGTATTCGTATACCCGAGGTAGCCGTGTGTTTCCTTTACTGACGAAGGTTCTGTTATTTAAAAAGCTTAAGTAATTGATTTAGGAGAAAAGTTTTGACTGCCTGAAAATAATTTTTTTTAATGGTGTTTAACGCCCGTTTTACTACTGAGGCACCGCAGATGGTGAAAATAAATAAAGGTATAACTTTTTTCTCTTCGATATATTGAAATTCTTTCTCTGCTTTTTCAAATGAGCAAATAGCTTCAGAAAAAATTTATAAAGATCCAAAGGAGGCAAAAATAAAAAAGTTTAAACTTTAAAATAGGCAACAGGTGCCAAAATAGACCAAATAAAGGCAAAACTGACTCTACCGACCTCAAATGTTCGGAAACATGTTCATTTCTATCTGACTTTTAAATATATCCACCCAAATAGAAAATATATTTTGCCTAACTTGCGGGCTCTAGTTTTTAGCCGTTTATTTTACAGTTGCCGATTTTGGTGGGAGAACTGTGAACTATTTGCATGCGCCTTCCGCGCTACGCGATATGATGCTAGTACAGGCGTGCAGGAAAGCTAACTGAAGGCACAAACAGAAACATCTATGATAGGTCAATTGTTAATGTGCATAAACCAAATAGAGCTATCACCCCCCTCTTCATTTGATGTCAACCCACTCTGTAACGCTTACGCTCGTGTGTTCTCGGCAGCATTCTGTTCAAAACATCGATAATCCCTTACTTAGGGTCCTTGGCAAACGTAAACGTAAAAGAAGCAATAAGTCAGTTTGTTTACAAAATGCAATCATGTTAGTCCTTTAATCACTCGCCAGATTGCACAATATCGTACTCTTGAAGGCAATGTGCACCGACTAGCAATTACGTCATCCATTCAATATGAATAAACTTTATCACCCCATTATATATACATATATATTCAAGGCAATTTTAATTTGTAAGGTTCCGTAGTTTCCGGTTTCGTATGAATTTTCTATGCATTTTCTACCATTTCTACCATTTGCAGAATGTACACGCATGAATAATAAAAAGTTTATGTTCTGACTCCGCATTTACTTTGAATAAAATATGTGTGACCAATGAATGATATGCTAATTTGATTAGGTGAATAACTGAAACCATTACTTATTTTTTGCTTTTATTTAATTAATCCCACGACCACGTTATTACGTTTCTATTTCACTTTTTCGTGGTTTTTATCCTATGCTTTCAGTGTTTTCCAAACATCTATTGCTGAAAGCAGATTAAAAGCAGCCGTTAACTTATATCAACCACGAAAGGGTAAGACATATTTTCCTCTGGAAACAGATGTTTATAATAATATTTAAGCCTCTCAATAATGGTGTATTCTATTCGTACACAATAATTACAAAGAATGTTTAATGAAAGCGTGAGGGGTTCCAAACTGCCGTGCTTTTTAAGTGCACCCGTATATTATTTACAATAATTGCAACATTTGCATGTGATAGGTTTCCAAGCTTCAAAAAACTATACACGCCCTGCAACCAACCTTTAAGTTAAACCCATGCTTACATTCTTTTTAATCTCCGAAACGCACCGATATTTATATTTCATTATGTAATATTCCTATTGTATTTTGGTTTTGCAATTCAGCGCTTGCCATTACGAATAACCAACCGGTACTTTTTTTTTTTTTTTCCTGTGACCAAGTTAATAAAGGGAGAAAGTCTGTAGCAGAATTGGGGATAAACTAAAATTATTCTTTAATTTGGAGTAAACCAATGATATTGTTTACTTTCAATATATTGCTGGTTGACTCGCAATCTATTTTTTCAATAGTCCAGACAAAATTAGATATAGTATGTTGTGCGTTTGATAAATATCAATTATTGGTTTTAATACTAAATGATATTCATATTATTCGTGGTTTGTTCTCAGAGAAAGTTTATTAGTGTTATGAATATTGATGATGTTAATACCCGAAATTCGTTTCGTGCGCGCCCATTGCACGTTGTTTAATACTATTCATTTTTTGTCAGTTTCTTGCTTTGTGCCACTGCAATAAGATTTTCAGAACTATAGAGTGAGCAGATTTTGAGTTCCCGTGTACGCGGCGAGATTAAATGGGCCGAGCAATCTCGAATCCGCGCTTTGTCAAACTTAATATTACCCCCCCCCAAAAAAAAATACTTAAAAAGACATTTCTCACCGTGTCATCCAAGGAGAATTTGAAACTGCTTTTCTTCATTTTCCAAACATTTCTGGCATCGACCAGCAAATTATGCATTACTCTTCTTAATTCCCTCGAGGAAGTTGAATTTATTTCTTGATAGATGCTCGTCTCAATTTCTCTAAGATGTATAAATTTGTTCTATATACGTCATCTTCTATCTTCATCTTTGCTTATCTCGAACACTCCTCGTATCCAAAAAATTTATTTGTTTATGAACCTCAGCATGATCTAGAACTCGAAAACCAGGATTTTTTCCCAATAATCTTCTTATTTCACAAGCAGAGAAGGCTGCACAAACAAATCACAGTATTCTATTTCCCACACTAGGTGGGAAATAGAATAATTAGATCTTTTATTAACCATAGCTTTCTTAACACACTGATGTGCGCGGGTGGCTTCAATTGTCGTTTAGTTCAGACTTTTGACGCGCTCTCGCGAAGTTCAAGATTCCCTGCCTTGGCGGTCATTGCAGATGACTGACTGGCCCGCGCGCGTGTGGTAAACTCATAATCTACACACCCGTTATTGTAAACCAAAACATACAGTAATGACGTTTTTACATTTATTTTAGTGAGAAAGTAACTTTGTATTAGTTTGCTCTAATTATATATTGAAAGAGAAAATATGAATGATTTTCTTTTGTTTACAATTGAAAAAACATGACACATTGTTCATGGAGGAACAAAAACTAAGTTTGGATGCTTGTACTAAAATGACTAAACCATATTACAGTGGACTTTTTTTTTGTGCTGTAGCAAATGCATTCATGTAGGGATGAAGGTTGAGCAATAAAAAGAAAGCAGGCCTGCAAACATAAAGGGAGTTGGACGTATTAGAGGAAAATGGGAATAGAAAATGTTATTATAAATGCTATGTTTATCTTGTATCGAAAACATAAATTACCAAAGGCCAGTGTAGAGTTTTCAGAATTCAAATGCAGCATTGTGATTCGCGGTCACGTAATGAAACTTCTGTTGATAGGAGACTGTCTCAATGCAAGAGAATTGCATAAAACTTTTACCATTTTATTTTTTACATACTAAATAAATTTCATAGAGCTAGCCATTATTGTTGGTTATTAATTGTCTGATTCCTATTCAAATAGTATTTTAAATTTCTTCGGCTTTCCTGGATACTGTCATAATCTCTGATGCTTTGTCTGTATCCGAAATTTGGAGGGAAACTTCTAATCTCACTCCATACCTTGAAGTTTAACTCTGCCATTTTTAGCATATCAATCAGGGTCTTGTCTAAATGAAACTAAATCAATGAAACGCTTTTGTATAGCTTTATTTTGAGTCAACCACGTTAGTAATTACTGACTTATTTTTATGAAATCCTAAATAAACCCTCGGAATTAATTTTAAGATATAATTTGAAAAGTTTATTGTTTCAGTGTGGTAGCCGGCGAACTCCCATACTTAATTCAATCACATGAACCTTTTCTTCAAATCACAGACTTTAATCGACCTGCGCCCTTTGCGTGTTCGCATGTAATCCCTTCACATCTGAAATCGTGGCGCCAGTTCTTTTCCATGTAATTCAAAGTTGGTCACCATTTGCTAATAATATTTATATTTTCGTTGCTTCTGGAGGAATTTGTTCACTGAAATAATTGTTTTAGATTTATCGAAACATCATACAAGTTTATTTGAAAAATGTTCTGTTTATGGCGTAAAATGTTAGAAATAAGCAAGCATTTATGACCTAAAATATTTTTCTGACATCGTACCTTTGTGTAAATAAACACCATACTGAATACTTTAAAAATGTAACATATTGTGAACATTAATCTTTATTATTAAAAATTGAATTTATTTAATCAATCATGAGAAAAAGTTCAGACTACACATTATGAAAGAAATATTTCTACTTGACGTACGGTCACAGAAAATTACAGTTACAAATTATATACATTTTAAAGTTTTCAAATAAAAACGAACTTCTATCGTCACTCAGCATTGGCATGAATCAGGAAAACCTCCGATCAACATTGCAGGGTGTTATTTGGCCATTTTTGAGATACATAAGTGAAATCATTATCTTTGAATTCAGGCTCACCTTCACTAAAAGTTGCCGGCTAACCTTTCTGAATGTCACCATTCTTGTACTGCGTATATATAGTATCTTCATTCCGATCCAGCACACACTGTATTCTTTTTCTATATATCTATATATCTCTTTCTACACAACTTACGATCTTAATTCACGGAAATAGAGAGTTTTGTGAGTCTTTTTAGAAAAGAAGATTCTGAGATATTACAATCAACAAATCAGGGGTACAAATCCGTCTCTGAGACGACTGTAAACAAATGTATTAAAAAACATTCTAAAGACGTTTCCATTTTTACAAATCGTTACCTTGGATTTCCATTTTCCATTCTTGGGAAACGTAGTAGAATTCTTTTTTTACAGTAACTGGTTGCCAACCCTTGTTTAACCCCCCAAAGCCTGGAGGGCCAGACCAGAGCCTCTTTAACCAGTTTTCAAAGCTCATGTGGGTCTTAATGCCCACCTAAAGTTTTCTATTTAAATAACAAAAAGAGGAAAAATTACATGTCATAAACATCGGGGCCCTACTAATAAGATTAAACAAGGCTCCCTTTTGTATGATAAAAATCCATGCTGACTATTACATAACATATACTTTTGTTATATAGGGTGTAAAAATTTATGTCAATTATTTTTGGAGCGTTCATTCTGAAGAAGCCGCATAATCGGGCCCAGATACGCTTTAACATAAATGCTCAATATTTTTAAAGCTTTCATTGCCAGTGTTAATATTATACAGTTTTAAAACTACCGGGCTGTTATGACGTAGCCTTTCGCTGACACGACTGTGGTTATCATCGTTAATGGTATGCTGAGTGATGCGTTGTTACTCAAGTAGCAAGTATTTATTGCATATGAATAAAACGTCAACAGATCCCCCGGGTCCAACGTCTACCGTACCGTAC
This sequence comes from Metallyticus violacea, assembly GCA_030762175.1. NCBI lineage: Eukaryota > Metazoa > Arthropoda > Insecta > Mantodea > Metallyticidae > Metallyticus > Metallyticus violacea. The sequence continues at coordinate 21,727,743 of CM060840.1, read as the reverse complement.
CGTACATGCTGTTTGATTTAATACAATATATCTATTAGATATTCCATACCAAATTATAATAAAATATAACATTAAACTAGGTTTACTTATTGGTTCCCCCTATTCCGTCCCCTTTTATCGGTCTTTTCAGATCGAAGCCGTCTTTCACTTTCATCAGAAACGAACCTGTTCAGTCCTCTTTCTTGTCTGCTAGCAGTTCCCAAGCTCATCAAGTTCGAACTAATAAAGATCATCGGTAGGTACTTTTCTCTGAATTCTCACGTACCTTTAATTTGACTGGTATATGTAACCATGATCCCTCCTTGGGACGTAATCTTAAGCCATATCTCGTTTAAAGGTCATAAGTAAAGTGACGTAGATTCCTAATACTGTTTTTGCGGTTGCTCAAGTGTTAATGACTTCAGGAGTAGAAATATTTGGCATTGTTTATTACAATCTGCACATTTTTTTCTGTTAAAGTCTTAATCCTTCTCAAGCAATATATTTTAATTTTCTTTATAAGATGCATGTATTTCAGGACTTCAATAAGAACCCATCCAAATGTTTGTGTGCATCATTTAATGGATATTTATACAAGTACTCAGAATTTAACCTCTATTTTTAGAACAGATGCTCTAAATTATAAAAAAAAAATATTGTATTCTTTCATATCTTCTGTTTAGCACGCTTAAATTGTTATATCAAATTTTCACAATAAACACTTTCAATGAATAATTTGATTTTAAACCTTATTCTCTGCTGTTTTTGTTTGTTTGTTTTATATTCTTCAAAGCTACTTTATTTCTAAGTAATATTCCGACGTTATTATAACAAAATTAGGTGCAGTGTGAAATGCATAAACTGATAATTTCACAAAATACATTTCATTAGGGAAACAAAACCATCTGTATAAAGTGAGATTGATACGCCATTGTTTATTCATCTGCTTTGCTGAAGAAAAGAATAGTTATGTCGTGGACAAGGATCGAGAATTTCTTCAGTACATAAAGTGCCCCGACTTGAATTTAAAGTGGATTCCTGATCCATCTGAGACCAGCTAAATGATTTCTGCAGGTAAAGTATTAGTATTAGTGTATTTTTTTACAAAAAAAAATTTGTTACAAATATATCGCACGGGTCCTGGGACGTACGTGCTTTTACAATACACTGAAAATTCCATGAAATTGCAAAAACCTATATTTAACTCTTAAGAGGCAAATAGTGGATACTACAAATGAAATAAATGAATGAAATACATATAATAGAAAAAATTAGAAATATACAAATAAAATTAACAGAAAAGAAAATATTACAAAAATAAATCATTTCCCCCACACTTATAAGTATAATGTTTCCAAACTAGTGTGACTAATGTTCCCCTAATTCCCTTTCCGGTTGTCTGTCTTTTACAATCTGACTCGCCTCACTTTATTTAAAAATGTATGTACTCCCTCCTCCTCCTTCCTATCTGCCAAAAAACTGCCACTGCCTCTCCCCCGTTAACAAATAGATCTGGTGGATATATTTTTATAGACCTGGAGGTATACTTTTCTTCATTCTTCTGTCCCCTTGCAATACGCCACAATATGTTCCCAAGGTTCCTAATCTGCGCATATAAAGTAGATTTTCGTACCCTCTCTTTCTGTTACTTTGGTCATCCTCTTCGCGCCTAATCTAAAACAAGAGAGCTCCTGATTGCAGTGTTTGGCCCCTGTTTGGATGTAATGCTGCATTCCCCATCCGATTTTCAGCTTCGATTGTATCTACAACGAAACTTTTTCTGCACACCGAAAGAATCAGCCGAATATTAATCAAGGTTTCTTACTTTTCCTCCCGTCCCGTTTCCTTGCTCTGCGATCCAGACCTTATTTCCCCGCATTCTCAGCTGCTTATGGTGGCAGATTGTTCTAATTAGTATCTGATCTCCGTGAACAGTTCGTAGCCAGTACTTCACTATTCAGATCCTGCATTCTATAACCTCGGTATAGGCACCAAATGTCCTAAAAATTTCGAAATTTGCTTTACTCCTCCCCGCTCCGGATATACCGTTCAGAAAACCCGTCCTCACCCGATCCAATTTCACTGTTCGTTTCCAACCCCACATTTCGGCCCCATAAGTCATTATAAATCGTACTACCGCTCCATATACTGCCTCTAACAACCCTATCGGCACATTTGGAATTCTGCTACGTATAGAGAGTTTCTGCTGCTTTCATATTCGCTTTAAGTTTCGCCCATCCTCTATTCGTTGAGAAAGTTAGTCCAAGGTACACGAACTTCACGTTATCGACCGTCTGTTCCGCATATAACCCTTCTTTGCTGTAAATATTTCCGTTCGTGTAGGTCATAATCTTTGTTTTATTGTATTCACCGTAAGCAAACACGTATCACAGTATGTAGTCTGTTTAGTTTCCGCTGCAGACCTCTGTCGTAGTAGAAACAATTATGCATATAACAGAGCTGATATCTGTATATCTCCACAGTAGATGGTGCGGTAGAAATGCCTCGATTACGTCGTCAATAAAAAGATAAAAGAGTTGAGGTGAAAGAATGCAACCGTGCCTTACACCTCGCCGACTAGAGAAACTCCACGATATTCTATTCCTGTTTTAACACAGAATTTCACCTTTCTGTATATCGCCAAAAGCGCTCGAATTATGTTTGTTGATATACTGTTTATCCGTCATTTTTACCATATCGTTTCCTAATGAGCGGAACCAAAATATTTTTTTTAAATCAACAAAAGCACAGTACAATTTTCCGTGATTGTTTGCTGTTTGTTGTAATCTTAATGTGTCCAGAATAAATTAATTACCTATTCCCTGAATCCCGATTGAAATTTTGAAATTTTGCCATGTTTCGTCCTCGGGGTTTTGTTTTTTCATGCAAAATTCTGCCATAAATTTTCTGCATAATCGAAAGCAGCGTGATCCCCCCCCCAGCTCCCTATAGTTGTCCGAAACTCCACTTCAGCTCTTCCCCTTATTTATCGGGTGGATAATTCCAGTAACCCAACAAATTGAGAAACATATGAATATGATCATTTTATATGTGTAGGAATTCGACTTTAAATTTTTCATATTGCTCTTTAATTAATACGTGTGCTTAGTATTGTGACATACAATTTGTTTAGATTGAGGTAGTATGCTCGTTTATTATTGGGGGAGAAAGACTTGGTTGTTAGAAATGTCTAGAAGCAAGTAGTGGGCTTTAATTGATTTGTGTTTGGGAGTTCCCCTATCTATGAGGTAGGTCCATAAGTTTCCGGCCTCTCCGATAAGGATTATCACCTTCACAAAACGCTTATCTGGTGTCATACCTTATCTGTTAAGTAAATAATTGCAACTGAAACTTCCGCTCCTCGTGTTCGGTTGTTCAGATATAGTTGCATAAAGAAGGCTATGTGTAGAAGATTGTGACATGTTCAAAATGGAGTATCCAGTTGTTATTAAGTTCTTTACAAAAGAAGCACCTACTGCTAATAAAATTAAACAGAGATTGGATGTTATATAGGGTAAAGCATCCCCCTCATATTCTTCCGTAAAATAATGGGCCAAACTTTTCGATCGCTCTTGTGGAAGAAGAAATCATGGAAGACCGGTGGCTCAAAATTACACAAATAGCAGCATGGTTTGGTCTTTCTAAAACACCAGTCCTTTGAACTATTCATGAACATTTGAACATGAATAAGGCTAGTGCAAGATGGGTGCCTAGACTTCTTTTCTCAGTCCAAAAGCAGCAAAGAGTCTTCTATTATCAGGCAGTTTTGGAGCTCTGCCGTAGCAATGAGAGATTCTGAAAACCATTGTTATAGGAGATGAGACTATGGTCCTCTGCTATGAATCCTTGTCCAAAAGAGAACCAATGGAATGGCGTAAACCTGGCGAAGCACCGCCACTAAAGACCAAGGTCACTCAATCAACTAAGATAGTCATGGTCACAACCTTTTGAGACTGTGAAGGAATACTCTTCATTGACTTCAAGCAGAGGAACACCACAGTAAATGGGAAGTACTATGTTGGCCTAATGCATAGACTACGTGCTTCTATCAAAGAGAAAAGGCGAGGAAAGCTGAGTAGTGGTGTGCGTCTTCTTCACGACAACACGCCTGTGCACACAACTCTTGTTCCAAAGGAAGCTGTGAAGAAATGTGGCTTCAAGGAAATAGATCATCCACCCTACAGCTCAGATCTAGCTCCCAGTGACCATTTGATCTCAAAATTCAAGCAGGATCTTCTGGGAAGGAAATGTAAGTGTGACGAGGAAGTGATGGATGCTGTTTATGCCCTTTTGCAGACAAGCCTTCTGACTATTTGAGGGGGGGGGTGGATTGAAATGTTAATTCAAAGGATGTGATAAGTTTATTGCAATAAAGGGTAACTACATTGAAAAGTGAAATATAGTTTTTGTCTTTATCATACCTAGAAAATGGTTAGGCCAGAAACTTATGCACTTACTCTCGTTTATGGCAAGTAGTGGGGAACGCTATGAAAAAAGTTACTTAGGAATAGACTACCAAGCAAGCAGAACGTACCATGCCACATCTCTCCCTAGTAAGACAGTTATATCAGGTTTGTAGTAAATGTTAACTCTTTGATGACCTGAAAGAATATAAGAAATTTCATAGTGTAAATTCAAGAGTTTTGCTTTATATAATGTACTTACTATACGTGATACTTAATATTATTATTATTTTTATTATTATTATTATTATTATTATTATTATTATTATTATTATTATTATTATTATTATTATTATTATTATTATTACTGTTACTATTCGTTTTAAATAGGGTATCATTTTATGCTTTTAGCGAAAATGCAAATACTAACTTTACCACCGGCGACTCTATCTCCCTTTTTCCGGTGGCCGCGACTGCACTTCCCTAGAAAGCTCAGCACTCAGGTTGCCCGTAACTCATAAAACCTCATTGTATTACTATAACTTTACCATTTTTTCAATGTATATTCTTTTCCGATCGACATTCATAAATACTTAAGAAAACTTGTTGGTAAATATAACAATGCTAAATTTCATTTCATTTTAAGGGATTATTTTTACTTCACCTTTATGTTATGGAACACGTTTAGTAAAATGCAAACTAAATAGGGAAGACAATAAAATAAATGTTCTGAACTCCTTTTGTAATTTATGATAAATTATTTGTAAATCCACTTACCTCAGATTGCTAAAGAATAAAATAAAAATGCTGACAAATTCTTTATATATTATATGGTTCATCTGATTTTAAAAGTTTAAATACGTATAGCGCAGTAATTATTTGTTGTTTGAAAGATGTAATATCGCAGAGCACAGAATATTGATCCATTTGAGACAATATACTGAACGAAGACTTAGTTAATAAAGTTTCTTGGCATGCAAAGGCATTGTTCTCCCAGAATGTGCTCCAGAATCGCAAGCCTTAAGGAAAGAGAAGTTATCGAATTCCTGGAATTTCTGGGCAAGCAGAGAGTAGGGATTCGGAAATTGCGCTTCATTTGTCTCGTCCTTACAGAATACCATCTGCGGTGCAAGCATCTTCCCGCCAGCTGTTAGATGTTTATTGCCTATTGGTAGAACTATACAAGCTAAGCTAAAACCATTATTCGCAGCAATAAGCACTATCGATTTCATCCCTAAGAGCCAGTCAATACGTCATAGAGAGTATAGTAGAAATTACCCTTCCCCAATAATAAAAAGAGGTTAATCCTGTGATGGAATACGCGATATCTGCGGGGATATTTGCGGGTGGTCAAATCAAATCCACATAACCACGAGATGAGCCAATAAGCACATCTTACAACAAAACCAGTAGTTCTAGAATGTCTAGGCTTATCGCTTCTAAACCTGTGCCAAAATCAGCAGTGATTCTGGCATTGAAACCAAATGTTTACGCTCAAACATGACAACTTTTTGCATATCATTAAAGGCGAATATCCTGAACTGACATTAAGTTGCTACATTCTCCACTTATATCTGTGTGAAAAAAGATTATCCCCTCTCTTTTCATTTGTTTGAAAAGCAAGTAGAAAGCAAACTTAAATTTGTCACTCAAGTTAATTGATTTGAACCCAATATGCAGAAACTGCAGGTTTTACCTTCTACTAGTCCAGTGAGTTGAAAAGTATTGATAAAATTGCAACATGTGGTTATTTAGGACAGTTTTTAACTAACATATTTACAATTTATTAGAATATCCTAATTTAATTTATGGATCTCGTGAACTTAATATGTTCAAAGTGGTTCCTGAATTTAAAATATGAACTCCAACTCGCTGCTTTCTTGTGTATTTATAAAAATGTACGAGATTTTTTCAATAAAGAATGATTATAATTTTTACAGGATAATTTACAGCGCAAACATTTAACCTTGCAATATCTTGTTAGTTCAGTGCGAAATGCACACGTGGTACAGTTTCATTTTGTCACTTCAGGTTCCCACCTGTTAGAGGTGTACAAGTTCAGATATGCTCAATTGTGCCTACAGGAAAAAGATCACATATGTCTAACAATATTGCTTCGAAATTCTGTTTTCTTCTCAACACATCTTTAGCAGAGACCTGTGCAATGTTATATGATACCTACTGAGAATTTGATCTTTCCTATAGTAGAGCTCGAAGATGTTTTAAAATGTTTAAGAAGGAAGTCAATTAATTCTAAAGGAAGGTGGGTGGGTGTCCCGGTTTGTAATCTTAATGAAAGAAAGCATTAGCACTACTGCTTTCATAAGAGAGAATCGCCGAATAGTATTAAGAACACTTTCAGACATTCAGACATTCAGCATGTCGTACTTACACACGCAACTGCAACTGGGCATTACTACTCTGTAGGGCCATTGCCGCGTCAAGATAATGCAGTCACTAATTGCAAATGTTGCTGAATATTTCACAAAAATCAATGTGAATTGCGTTCCTCACCCATATTAATCTTGTGTGACTTTTTCCTATTCCCCAAGTTGAAGGAACACTTTCGTGGGAATTTTCCGTCATCAGAAGCAGCGGTGAAAGTTACAGAGGTGATTATGAAGAACTATTAAAAATTAAGTTTCCAGCGTATCTTTGAAGATTGGTAGAAATGCTGGGACTGGTGTATTGCATTCAACCGGGGCTACTAAGGTCATTAAAATTATGAGGATGAGTAAAGACGTGTTATCAAAAGAAAAAAGATCAGTGTTTATGGAACAGCCCTCATATAATAACTCAACAATAGACTATACTCGTAGCTTTGGACATGATTAGAGCCCGGATTTTATATAACATCGAATTGAGAAATAGCCAAAAGGCATTGAATATGTGATGATAGGTGTACTATTAAATAGTTCGTTAATTAGAAGTGATGTTTCCTATCTAATTTTCTTTAGGTTACCGCTAGTGAAACTTAGAAATGTGTACAACATTCGGTAATCATCTAATTCCGTCTCGTATCGGAATGGATACAAAAGTTCTGAAAGACGACTATTTACATTGCAAGGGGATGCACAATTAATCAGATTAGATTAGATATCGGTTTGATGAGTTTTAAAAATCCTGCAGCACTTTAGCCTTGCCACAATTAATTAATAATTACTTTTTGTTTGTATAAACGAACTGTACTGGCAATAATGTACTTAAAAGGTTCTAGATTTCAACATGATGCAAATTAAGAAAAACAGCATATTCGGGATCCTTTTTCAGAACACCTTATATTTTACTAGAAGTTATATCACCCACCTCACCTGGTACAACACTGCCTTACTGAGCAGCATTTTCCATTATTCCTATGACTTCTTGAAAGGCCATACCTGGTCTCCAGTTCCTTGAAATGACATATGATGTATGAAATTGAACTAGAACTCACGATGAGGATTCAACGCTTTTACGTGGATTGAAGAGCACTCTACCGCCACGGGTGGCCGAGGTCGTTAAGGCACGGACTCATGAGTGGGAGGTCTGCGGTTCGAATCCCGCCAGGACCGTCCTCCCTGACTGGGGTTTTTTTCCAGGTTTTCCTCAGTCTTCATAACTGGCAAATGCCGGGGAGGTACCTAAACTTAGGCCTGGAACGCTTCCTTCCTAAAAAAAGAAAATATCCTTTCCCAATTTATCATTTCATTTCATGTATCATCAGTGTCCACCGCCTGTGATGCCTCAGTAGTAAAAACGGGCGTTAAACACTACTCCAAAAAAAAAAAAAAAAAAAAGAAGAGCACTCTGGTATGCCACAGTAAAAATGCAAAAAGGAACATCACTGAAGAGCAAATTCAAGCTTTCGTGCTACCTTATCAGGATGAGATCCCAATAATTTACAGAAAGCGTTTCCAACTGTAACAGAATTTATAATCGACACCCCGAGGATAGTTTAATATTTATATGTATATACATTAATGTTATTGTTTCAGCCAGGTAGGAATTGCAAGGCTCCATTTAATTATATAAATAACAATATCTGTAGTAATTTCTGATACGTTACTTAAGTTCAAATAGTACAGATAAATTACAAGTTTATAAGTGAATCTGAAAAGGAATGCTGAAGTAGAGCTTTTAGGTGTTGTTTGTTACATAAGAGCACAAACGAAAGGGAACACCTGGGCACTCTAAGTTACATAATGGGTTTTTCCTGACGCCGGGAGTCAGGGTTTTCACATTTGTGTCAGTGGAGCGGTTGGAGTTTCGCGCCGCCATTGAATCTTAAGATAGCAGCCGACCAATCAACAGAGAGAATTTCGAATTTTGGAAGCCGGGGATGCTTTTGCGCTTACATGTGTGAATCCCATGGCGTCTAGATTAAACACGTGGCGAGATATGCTAGGAGATTGTATATAATGAAGCGAAATCCCAGTTTTCACTTCTTATATAAGTTCTTAGTTCAAGCAGTGGCAAGGAATTCTTCTCATTGAAGCGCTCAGTGCACATAGTCATTTTCTTCTCTCGCTAGTCGAGCATTCCGAAGCCATCAGACACATTTGGAGTCCAGCAAGATTGTTGAGGCATTCGTCATTCGATCGTTGGCGGATAGTTATAAGTAGGCGCGAAACTAATACCATGCACGCGTAATGCTGAGGTGAAATTCTCGTGTGATAAATCAGTGATAAGCAAGAGCGATTTTTTATAAATCCCTATGTGAGAAAGGGACTGCAAATTAATACTTATCGAAGTCTTGCTGCCTCGCGCCATGTAGACAATAGAATGATTGTTTTCAGCTACGGAAGCTCGCGTCCTTCACAAGTAAATAGCTAGCCAGGGCGCAGAGTTAATTAGAATGTAGTCCAAGGGCTACGGGCATTCATTTCCCGAGTTAGACAATCGCCCCTTTGTAAAAAGAACTGTGTCAATAAATATACCTTTCTAGTTGCATTCTGTCGTGTGTTTATTTTGAGCTTATTTCCTGTGCCCTTCCCTGTTGTCTGAAGAACATAACAAAGACGGTGCAAACCCTGGGACGAAAGGTAACGGTAGGAAGCGCGGTTGCCTCCCACACCCACGCAGCAACAGTTTACACCGAGAGCCGATCACTTTCTGTCGGAAACCCCCTGCAAGATCATTAACTAAACCTACTTCAAATTTCGGCGCCCAACTGCTGGCCCACAACAACTCAATTTTGGCAACCAACACGTGGAATCCTTACTGCGAGATCCATAAATAAACGCTTTCAAACTTGGTGCCCAACACGTGGGGTCACATCTGCCAGATCATCACCAAAAAAGCTTTTACAACTTTGGACCGATGACTGGTCTCGCACCCAATTCACCAAGGACAGGCTCTATAGATCCATACATGAAAACCTTTGTTCTCATAGTATAATATTACAAGGCGACATCTGACTGCCACACATTTATCCTCATCGTCTCTCGGTGGTAGAGTTTGCAGTGTGCCTTCCCATAAGACTCGCCTGAAATTGATGATTTGAATCGCATTCTATTCATATGCATTACTGTCAGGCACGGTCTGACAGCAAGCATAGGCTCTGTTGAAATATTATAAAACATTTATGTGCATTCGGTTGTTATTTTTTGTTTTGTCGATTCAGTGTACATTTCTACATAGTGTGAAACGGAATAGATTAATAAAATTCGCATGTCTTTACAGTATTCATATGTTTTATAGGTGCATATTAGGGTATCATTAATTAAAACCATGTCTGCAACTTTTCTAAGTTGAAAAACAAAATACCGCTTAGTCAAAGTTGTGAAATTGTCGCTAAAGTTTATGAATTTATGAGAAACGAGGCGAATAATACACACAACACACCTAGAACCGTGGCTCTAGCTATATTCAATACCATCAACCCCGCCCCGTATTGTATACACTTCCACAATATCTGTCGTTTCCATTTCCTCTTAGTGTAAGTATTCTCCTGCAATAATCAGTTTACCTGGCACTCATCCATGTCCATGTACAGTTGTATTAACTTGGTTGTCTTATACATTTCCTCTCTCTTACACTATATCTGTCATGATCCGAACACAAACATCGAGTATAAGGTAAGGTTGCACTTGGAATCCGATATTGTGGGAAAAGGAAATCTATTCAGTGAGAGATATATAGCATCCTGCACCTGCGCACATTCTTCTTCTGGGGCAGCTAATTTGTACTAATCCGTACATAGAGTACGTGCCTGGTGCACCAGCCACGCCTCTTTTCACGAATGCACAGGATAGCAGCTAAGAAAACCCAGCCATTTACAATTAACAAATATAGGCGGATAATTACTTTGTTGTCCATATATCGGGCTTGTTAGCTCAGTTGGTTAGAGAGTCGTGCTAGTGGGACGAGTCCTTCATAATTTGTCTACACTTTTCTTACTATAGTAAACATGTTCCCTTTTTAGGCAGCTCAACGCGTAGTTTGCAATTTTACTTTTATTTAATGTATGTTGCAAATCTAGATTAGGTTAGGTTAAGTTAAATTAGGTTATTAAAACTTATACTGTTCAAAATGTATGCCTTTTCCCGTATCAATTATTTCCTACGTTACAATTTACCGTTTCATTTCGATGTATAATGAATGAGATTATCTATCCTAAAAAATGTTTTTGCGTTGCATTGCATTGCTTGTTTCCGTGTGTTATGACTATTCTATCCTCGTGCATTTGTTGCAGTCACGAAACTATCCTGTGAACCAGTCACGAATTGAACTGTTTTATCCGCTGCCTTTCATGAAAGGAGGCGTGACTAGTACTGTCTGTCGGACAAGTTTATTTTTGTAAAGAAAAAAAAATGTGCTGCATCCAAATAGTTCACTAGAATGCAAAATGCAGTTTAGTTTACATGATGTTCCGGCTGTTGACCGAAAGACCAGTTACGTAGTAGAGAAGCCGTCTCTTGTTTTGTGACGTAAGCTGTGTGCAGAGATATAGTGCGTTAGGTCTACTAGGCCGAAAGCCAAGGAGACTCGCAGACAATATACAATGCATGTTTTCAGCTTGGATTATGATAAAGATGCGACTGATACCATGGTTAACAACTGACTATTGAAAATTTGTATAATTTTTAAAACAGAAAAACAAAATATTTTATATTAATATAACGGATACTATTTTAATGTGAAAATTTGCAGTGCGGTGTGGAATGTATAATATCGTACCAAAATTAATAAAAAGTCTATAATAATATTAAAGCATGTAAAATATGCAGTATAGTTTAAAATATGTGATATAACATTTATGGGAAACATTTTCTATTTGTGAATCATGTACTTCGCCTTTTGTTTGTGCATTAAAATATGTAATTGCATAAAATGCGGCCTCTAAACATTAATTAAAATGTCTCTCTGCTCTTATTTAGTTCACATTCGTTGATGGTTTGAACTATAAATTAAAACCTGTAGACAGCTATGGGATGAAAGTGCTCTTTTGGCTGGGTGTAGGTCTCTTTCTTCAGCTAAGGGATTAAGACGTTAATCCCTGCTATCACCGCCTGCGGGTCCCCATATTTCTAATCCCTGGCGAGGAAGGTCCTACACGTATTTTTAAGGCTCTAAAGACGGGATCGTGGCCCTCATATATTTCTTAGAGACAGTTTCCTCCTCCCTGCCGCAGTTTTCAACTCAGACACTGATACTTTATCTTATACTTAAATTATTTGTGGAACTAGGGGCATTCAACGCAGTCAGGCATTATTTCTGACCGAAAAAAGAATAAGGTTTATGAAGTATTTGCTTGCCAAAAGGCGCTTCCTTCATTTATAATATATATAAGCAGAAACAATTTTATTGCCTGTATTAAGCTTATTGTTTTAATGTATTTGTGTGTGTTTTTCCTTCTTTAAAATCTTTACTAGTTAATTTTGTTATATTAAACATGAAAGCATTTGCACATTCAGAATATAATATAAAAGTTTAAACTTTATTGAAATACATTTTATATGTTTATTTATTTTATTGAATCGTGAATGTCAAAAGTGATGCTACATATTGAGAGTGAAAAAAATAAAATTGTGAATTTGTAAAATAAATTAAAATAAAAATTCATTGAAATTACAAAAGGCATTTAACAGACAATTTTAACAATTAAATTGATTAAAATATTTGTAGGAGTTTTAAAAATTATTTAACACTATAAAAAAGAAACTGTAATAGTCAATATTTACGTTGCAATTTAATTTATATATTTGCACCGAACTTATAAATATTCTGCTACAGAGCTAAAGCAATGTTTTGACTTACTTAATCTAAAATAGCTTTTATTTACTATTTATTGCATTGCTCTTATCGCAACATCTGTATAGGTAGATAGTGAACGTGACTGCTGTAGATGTAGGTCTGCAGTTGTGAATAAAATTAATTAATTATGACGCAAATAAGATTCTTAAAGCTCTCTGGCTTCCATGTTCTCAGGGTAAGGAAACGCCTCCGAACCCAAAAAGCTTGACCTGGTGGAATTCGAACTCAGGTTCTCCAAATTAGTAGTCGCAAATGCTACCAGCAGACCCCTGTGCGGTCATTGGGTTAAGGACACGGTTAAGCACGGTGTTGAAGAAAATCTGTGACGGTTTTCATTCATAACTGAAAAGCTATTAGAGATAGCAAACTGTTGTAACTCAAAAGTGTTTCTGCACTAGATGGCTGTCGTTTTATTTACTCAGAAAACTTTATGCATAGCACAAAGTGTAGTTTGGTATTTCAAGACAGAATCAGTCATTCAAACACATAGGAATTTCAAAACGACATATCATCGCCAAGTAGCATTATGGCCTGGTACAACAAGTCTATAGAGCCAAGTAATTTTCTTGTAAAATTAGAAGACCTGGGATAAGTGATGAAGATTTAGAAATGGTTCGCGTATCAATTGAGCGAAATTCAAAGAGTTACCAGAGAGTTGCATATGTCACCAAATAGAAACTCTGGTATAAACTTCAGTTGCTGCAACACGATAACCCAGACAGATTTCATTTTGCTGTTGAGACGTTGAGCAATATTGTCAAGTATCTGGCGCTTCCGTCAAAAGATATCACGCTCTAGACATCCAATTATTATAATAATGTAGCCTTATGGTAGTTGCCTAACTGAAAAGTAACTTTATTGCACTCGCTCGGCAAGAAGGATGTTTTTTTAATTAGACACATGTAAACAACTAGAGCGCATTATAAATTTATTTCAAAATCCACGTTAGCAGGTAGGAAGTGTAACATTTGCTACATACCTGATATGAAAGTTTTACATGTTTCCGAGCTAAAGGAAAGGAAGATATGACACCAATACGTCCTGCTTGCTTAGTTGTCTGTTTCTAAGTGAGTGCCTTCTAGCAATCCCTATATTTTTGCTCTTACCCAGAACCTTAAAAATGATCTTGCAATCCCTGATGATGCCTTACTTCGACTACTGCACCACTTTTCTGCACACAGACTTAAACTGTAACCTAATGCAAAACTACAGCCTGTTCATAATATGTGCATACGTTACATCTGCGATGTGCGTTTGCTCGACCATATAACACCCTCCCTCGATAAGCTGTCTTGGTTTCGCTTGAAAGACTGAAGAAATGTTCATTGTCTCGCACTACTTTTCAAAAGTATACATTCATCTTCTCCATCTTCTCGTTTCCTCTCATAACCTTAAGATACGTTTTGAATTCCAGCACATACTATCATTTGCTTTGCACCGAACATCACTTTACTCATCATCACTGTCCGTCTGGAATACATTGCCACAGCAACTGCCGAACTTTAGAAGCATTTCATAAGAAATTGTTTAATATTTTGGAAATAATCGATTACTCTAGGTTCAGATTCCTTTTGCTACAACACATGTATTTATTTGTTTTACCCTGCTGTAGAAATATTCCTTCTATTATTTTTATTGTTATCATAAATGTTCCTGTCCCCTTCGTAGTATTGTTAGGGTATATAATTTTATGTTTTGCTTGTATATTTATTTCCACTTTCAGGATTTACGTAAGTTGATATATGCATAAATTGTCTTGCTGGTGCTTGTTATATATTATTGTTCTTTTATTTTCTTACCTTTTTCTTCTTCTTAAGTTAATATTTTTCGTTGTCCATATTTATGTATTACCATGCATTTATTTGTATACATCACCTTTACATTGTTTATATGTGTACGAGTATTGTCATCTTGACTGTCAATGTTATGATTGTAATATTGTCGCTATAACTACATGTAATCATTATTAAATTGGTAGAGCGAAAGAGAAGGCCTAATGGCTTTAACTCTGCCAGAAGAAATAAATAAATAAAATACTATGCTACACATAGTGCGTTCCCCGTCACCTCTATCCCGACGTAAACAAATATGAATGTATCACTCCGCGGCGCATGGCTCCGATTGGTTAGCTAGCACTAATGGTGCCACAACAGCTGATGTAACGAATTTAATTCTTAGCTATGGTTACTATTTACAAACTTCATTAATAACCGTTTTGCCGCTTAATAACTAATTTCCTTGACAGTGTTTTGCAATACTAACATGACGGCTGTTGGCATTGAAACTGCACTGTACTGAAAGCAACATGTGCTTAAATTACTAACTATTAAAATGCTAAATAAGGCTTTCATAACTACTGGTATATCTCGAGAGGTTACAGCATTCACTAAAATTGTTGAATTGAATTAATTGAAAAATTAGCTCTTATTGAAGTTTAAACTGTAATTTCCTTTAGGGATGTAAGTCGCCCTGGAGCTAAAGAGAGAGAGAGAGAGAGAGAGAGAGAAGCAGCATCACGTGATTAGATTTATGTTAGGATAGGAGTAAAAGTGAACAGATAATAGGAGGAGTAATTCTCAACTACCAATCAGATTAAATTATAAGACTTGTCTTCAAAATTTTCTGTGTATATCCGCCATTTTTAAATAACGGACATTTTCGGTTAACAGCAGTTTTCCTCATTCAAAAATACTAAACCAGCAGACACCTCAACAATTTAAACAATGTGTATGCCACAATATCGAAGGGGACCCAGATTATTTGAATTGCATTATTTCTTCGAACGATTCAGTTTTTCAGACACAATGTGTTACGATATAGGGATCCGAGAATCCTCATGTGGTTTGTGAAATGCAAAGAAATAGTACGAAGGTGAACGTGGTGTGCCGTCCTGCATGATCAGTTCATAAAATAATTCTTTTTTGAAGAGGCTATGTTAATGTAACAAATTGTTTTTCCATATAGAAACATTTTCCTTCTACAAGTGAAGCATTTACAATAAAACATTTTCCAGCAAGATGACGCACCTTGCCACTGGGCCTACGGTGTTCGCGATTGGTTGAATCTATATTTCAATGTTAAGTGAATTGGTCGTGATGGATGAGTATACTGAGCTTACACCGTTAAATGTCTTTTTCTGGGATAGAGTGTACACAAATAATCAAGTGCTAGGCTTTCCACGTGCAAGAATTACAATCGCAGTGCAGAATATCACTCCCGATATACTAAGAAAAATGCTTATTATGCACATTAGGGAATAGCATTTACTGCAGTTATGGAAACGAAAAGATACCATGAGAAATTTAGATGCTGTAACACAGAATTTAAATTAAATTAAATATAATATGAAAATAATAAACATACTTGCTCACCAAGCTAATTTTACTGGAACATATTCGAAAAAAGAAATCACGCTTTCTCGACTCTTCTCGGAGTTGTACCTTACTGACCATTGCTGTTCTGATTTTGTGTGTTACTGTAAGGAGAAAAGGCTAGTGGTAATTTAATTTAAAAATTCAATTTATTTGTTGCCCTCTTTTCCTTTCACTCCATATTGTTTGTAAAGGGGATGACACGCGTAGAGAGCTTTGTTTGTGGAGCAAAGGATTTGGAGGGGGAACCAGCGTGCTGAAAAGCTGGAGCCTCCAGTTGTTTCACATTGCAGTCGTCCAGTATATAAAGAGAAAGAACGAGTGAGAATAAGCGCGCATGTTTATGTCTGTGTGTCTTTTTGACGCGGAAAAAACGAAATGCTCTTTATAATTAAATCTAACGCGAGTACATAACAAACTATATGCGGGTTTCTTTTTCAATAAAAAAGCTTTCGTAAAGCATCAGTTTTCATAAGAGAACTGCTAAAAGTATTATTTTATTCTATTGATTATTGAATTTACTTATTATCTATCAATCAGAGCTATCTATTTCTATAAACTATTCTGTTTCTTATTATCGTTTCAAATTATCCCTAATTATTTTCATTAGTTAAACATTAAACTTTCCATAGGTTAAGCATTTAGAGATTATTATGCAATATATCGAAACACTTGAGAAGGTATCAATAAACTCAAACTTTAAAAAAATATATATTTTCTTAGTATTAAACTGAGCTCCATAAGTTTACTTTTATTTAAAGTTACTTTGAAAATTGCGCGTTGAATTACATTGCCATTTGAGAACCGCAAACATTGACGTTACAACTACAGAAATGCATTTTACACAAAATATTAGGAAAATACATTTTTAGTCATGTAAATTGAGACAGGTACAGTAAAAGTCTGACCCTAGGATGTGGTGAAATAACAAATCTGTGTTTATCTCGGCAATGATAACATTTACTTATTGTTGATAATGAGAGAAGAAGAATTTGTTGTTGCTGAAACGACTAAAACGTTTAGGTAAAATTGCAACTGCAAGTAAGAAATTTATATCAACAGTAATTTTAAGACCTCGAAAGGGTTTTTTTTTTATTTGCGTCACTTTTGCCTATTACGTTGCTAAATGCGAAGATTATAGCTTCTCAAGAAATTATGTTGTTTTTCTTCTTCTTCTTCTTCTTCTTCTTCTTCCTCCTCCTCTTCTTCGTATTTTTTGGCTAATCTACGAGGGCTACTGTGAAAGATTTGAGAATGAAAGCAATATTTTATTTTGAACATGTGATGTGATCATTGCATCTTTTCAAGGTATTCTCCATGACATTCTATACAACGTCTCATCCGTTCAATCCATTTTGTAAATGTTGAACGCCATGCTTCTTTGGTGTGGGTGCAAATGCATTTTTCCTATGCAGCCATTGCGGTTTCAGGTGATTCAAATTGTTGACCACGAATTTATTATTTTATTTTTGGGAATATAAAAAGTAGCATAGAGCCAAATCTGGACTGTAGGGATATGAGGCAAGCAGATTCCCGATGTCTGCATATTGAGTTGTTTTCAGTGTAGTGTGGGCAGAGGCGTTGTCGTGGTGCAACAGGATTCCCGAAGACCACTATTAGGACCAGTACATTGAAAACTTGGGGCAGGTCTTTTGTGGTTTACCCTCCGGCAGTGACAGTTTTTGTCCCCCTAGTGTAAATGTCATAATATGGTCACTAGCTGAGAAGAAAGAACAGATCTTCATCTTGCTAATACTTCTCGCTCTCTTCATTTAGGTTGGGTGATCCTGTGCTGAGAAGACTCAGATCGATGATCATCTCTTAATTTCTGGACCATTAGCTTTGTCATCTGCTATGACATTTTCCCCCTTTCTCCATCAAATATTTGTAATACTTTCTGGCCCAATCCACACTTTTTTTTCTGCCCATCTATGAGGTAAAGAGGGATCTAAGGACTGCGGAACTTCCTAACATGAAGTTTTTCTTCGAAGATTATGCTGCCGGCCCAATATTGTGGCTCCTTTAATCGGATACTGTGTATAGCAATGATCTTTATGAAACATATACTCTGCTTTCCTCACATTTTCATTTCTTTTTGCTTTAGTGGACCATCCTGTGCAAGAGAGTTTCTTTCTCTCCTAAAATCTGCAAAACCATCTATAAGTTGTAGATTGCGAAGGCAAAGATCTCTAAATGCACCATGCGTTCGCTCTCCCCTAAACCGACTTATAAGCCGTAGTAAATCATAGTGCGAAAATGCTCTCGCTTGGGATTCTCCTAGCGTCTGCGTACATATACACATTGTTAGAGCGCGCTAATGTGTATGTTGCTCTCTAAAGCTAATAAATCCTGCACTGGTTTGTCATAGCTCATTATTGATCTTCATGCGACTTAAATTATCAAATGATATTAAATGACAGATATTTTATAAGTAAAAAGCCAAAACCTAAAAGAATTAAGACTAATTACAACATTAACTTGTATATCCTTGCAAAATGTTTAAACGTCATAGCTGTAATCGTGATTCGCTTGCTTTATAAAACGATACAACAAAGAGAAAATAGATAAAACATCACAAGGTTAGCGGTTTAGTTTATCTGGCCACCGCTATGCGTTAAAAAAAATAGATAATTTACGAAAGCCATGTTTATTTAAAGTTACTGTGAGACGATAATCTCAGGTAACTCATTTCAAATGCTTCGTCATATTCTTAGAATCTATTTGCTGCACTTAGGCGTTATTGTACCCTTATCTTAGTTCTGCAAGAGTCGTAATTAGCTCATTTTTTGTCACACATTTACATAATTTTATGAAAACCAAATGGTTTCCTCGGCCTGTCATAATGAAATTCGCGAAGAACGAGAATTCTGGTGCAATGCGTTCTGGAGGGATGTATACACAGGAAACAAAAAAGCAACACCACGAGCATGGAGTGTCTCCCTAATTTGCGACATACTCGTCCACATATCGACCTCCGGAACTAGAGAGCGCTCTACTAATTGGTGTGGCGGCTGCGGCAGACAGTTTCGAGTGCTTTCTCCAACAACGGCACATCATACCGTGCCCATGTTGAGTTTCCCCGCGATATGAGAGAAAATGTATCAAAACCTTGTTCTGAACCTGTCCTCCAGTGTGATAGGTTTCCTCTTATTACTCTTGGTGTCGTTGCACAAATCAGTTGAAACGGCACGAGGAAGAGAAGCACAAAGGCAGGCTATGAATGCTGACACAGCTACGATGTAATGAAAAACAGACAGCAGGATGTTCATAGGGTAGTGTACAGAGGGAACTAAAACGTTTGTTTGAATGTGTTGCTTATCGCTGCGGTTTTCTCAAACTGTGTCCATCAAGTTGTTCTGCAGAATGAAATGATCGATGCAGTTACTTTAACGGAATCTTCTAAAGTTCATATGTGGAGCATAAATTTTGTTTTTGCGATCTTTTTAATAAACTATAAAATCCAGTTGCTGCTGTACTGTGTTTTTTACTTTACTCCGGATGTCAACAGTACCAGGTGCTCTTTGCCATTTCTCATTAGCTGGTAGGCATAGAACGATGCAAATTAGTTAATTGTTTAAAGTAATGATTTATCGTTATACATTTAAAGAATATTAATGCTATTTGCATTAGAATATGAAGTATGATGCGTGATAGTGTTGATGCATTCGGAGCTCATGCAACACATTATCGAGAACTAGGTGGGAGGTTGAATTGAATTGGAATGCAATGGATTGTTTGGGGCGGAGAAGAATACTTCAGTATTTCAGTCTTGCTCACAGTCCTACGCATCCAATGCTCTAGGAGGAAGGGATGAGATGAAAAATATATCGGGCTGATAGGATCCACGGGCGGTTACTGCCCAGAAGGGGTCCCTTACATGTTTTCAGATAAAACATACCGATGTCTTGGAGGAACCCCCACCTAAAGAGTTAGGGCCGCTCATAAGGTCCGATTCCAAAATCGGAGTAGAAACCAAGCCACCATCACACTGCGCTAGCCCACTTTCCACCTTGTGCATAAAATGTTATAAGACAGGAGAGCGGAAAATTTCTGTGAAAGTAAAGCTCCAACTTAGCATTCGCCCAAGCGACCAGGAGAAACCACGGGGAGGGGGGGGGGAAGAAAAAAGAAAAAAAAACATTTTCAAGGGCCGACCCCAAGGGATTTGAATTGAGATCCTTTCAAGCGTTGCCACCTCAGCTACCCCTCTCAGTAAGTAGAATGTTATTTATCAGATTAACCATTCAATCGTCACAACAATTACAGTGTGGTGTATCTGCCTTTGAACCACCGGAGCTTATTTTTTCGAGGATGATGAGGGTCCTAGGCAACATTATCGTGATATGCTGCAACACTTCTTTATAACTGAATTGCGGGTGTTGATGCAAGGCTCTAACAGCACACACAGCAAAAATAAGCATGCAGTTGTTGCGGCAGATCTTTCCAAAAGGGTGGTTTCTCGATTTGGGAACATCCCTCGGCCACACAGCTGCAGATTTCTTCTTATGGGAGTACCTAAAGCAAGAAGTTTTCAAACACATTCTGAACGACGGATCAGAGTTTTCTCTGTCCCTGGCGATATGTTATGAAGAGTAATGGACAGCTTCTAGCGTCGTTTGGAAGAAGTGCGGAGCAGCACGGCAGCACCCACAGAATGTGTGGGTCATTTTCAAACATTGCCTTTCCCTTGTACTTAAATTGTCATTAGTCCCTTACGTTGTCGGTTTTAAAACACGTTACGAACACTGTCTCACCTTGCACAATAGTGATGGGGTATCAAATGCGGACAGAGAAATATTCTTTTATGACCATAATTAAATATTAATTACTGATAAATGTTCATTGAAGCCTGAGAGCATAGTAATTTGCTTAATTGCTGCAGTTTGACGATATGGAATAATAGTAATAATAGCAATAAACATAAATTTAATTTTTAATGCCACACCCATTCGCATGCCTTTAAAATAAATAACCATGACAAGTTCTGTTAACTAAATGCTGTATGACATTAGAAGGATATCAATAATAACACAAATTACACATATTTAATATTACATAATATGAGCTGGAAGGTCCTGGATTTAATAAATATATCATTTTGTAAATTAATACTAGGTCTATCTAATAATGCAGCCTTGGTAGAATTGGGTAGGTCAACTAATAAAGAGAGAATAATTGAAATAGAATAGAATGTTCATATGTATAGAACAAATATGTTAGATGATGGGAATGTGTTGGTGCATAGGAGAAGTTTACATAGAGAAGGTCATGAGTGCTTGAAACTCAGGATATTGTTGAAAAAATTGGTATGGGAAACTGTTGAGTAAATAATCAATATAAATATAGGGGGGTTTGGAAAGAAGTAGCGTATAGAATTGAAGATATTGAGAAACAAGAAATCTTTGAGAGCTTTAAAAAGAAGAGTTCACTAAGAATTTATCGAGGGATACAAAGAGTTTGGGGGAGGGAGAATCACATAGAAATTTGTGATAAATTGTGGAGAGAAGGTTATTTGTGACGAGGGTGTAGCGTCAAAAAAGCTACAATTATAATGTAATGTAATGTAATATTTTAATTATTATTGTATTGGCATTATTCAGGGTAAATTAAATTTTTAAACGTGCGTCTTGTTGATACTGAATATTTGCGTATCTTCTGTTATAGCTTTAATGCAGTTCTGCAGAAAATAAATAAAATTAAAAAAAAAAAAAACAGAACGAAATACGGGTTGCTATTAATGAGAAGAAGGTGCATGTCAATGTTTGATGTACGCAGATGCTACTAAGTGTTAGACTAATGAGCAAGTGCGACATTTCCAACCTGCTGGGAATTCCGAGAGCTGTGTTTGACTGCCAACAATCTAGCGAAGAAACATCTGACGCGACATAATTTGTCGCGTGCTCTTACGTAGCGACGCTCTTAACAAGGAAACTCACTTGTGTCCTACATTTTAGTGACTCGTTAAAACACAACTTCACCCATCTGTATTGAAATTCGCGTTTCTCTTAAAAGACCGTAATAGAAGCTGAAAATTACAGTTATTTATATTATTTGATTAACTTTAATGTATAATTTCGCAGTGCCATTAAATAAAATCAGAATACTTTAACTTTGGCGAGAAGAAATATCTTGTAACAATTGTATGCAACCCTAGTCATTATAAAAATGCTGTAATACCAATAAAATCATTCATAATGGCATCAGTGCGAATAAATACACAAGCGATGACAAAGTAAACATTTATTAAAGCTAATATTAGCAACAGGAGTGTATTTTTTCCAGTGGCAACATTATAATAAATTTTCAACAGGCACATGGGTTCAACATACATTTATAAAACATTTAGCTGTTTAATTTAATGCAATATATCTTCGATTAAAAATTAAAACATGCAATAATATATATTTAACAATACAATACAAATAAAATAAAGATTAACATCTAAAGTTACAGAAGAAATGTTTCAGACACACAGTCGCTTCGCTACATTTGTTTCGTCCCACTATCTAAGCTGTCTCACTTTCATCAGAAATTTGCCTTCTTTCTTCTCTTCCATGCCTGCCGGCATAGCCCAACAAAGCCATCTTTCTCTGTTCGATCCAGTAAAGGGTCAAGGGAAATACTTTTCTTTCCATTTGTTCTACCTTTAAATTATATAATAATGTACTCAGGATTTTCTCTCATTAGAGATGAGGCAAATTCTCACCCATTTTCGTCGGTGATCTTAATAATTCGCTATGCCCTGCTCTGAGCTAAGGAGCCTCTTATTTTGATGTACTGCTCCATTCTCCTTTCAGATTTTAACCCAAATAGTACTTCCAACCAGATCATCTCTCTGCATTTCGCAATTATCTGCTGCCTATCCATGTCCCTCGAACGGTTCTTAACCTTCCTCCATACATCGCTCTATTCCTTTGGCTCGCTATCCATCTGGAGCTCTGTCACTTTCTTATTTTGGATGCCCATGCCATGTTCCCTCCAAAATTTAACTGTACATGGTAGCAGTCTCCTAATTAAAGTTGGTTCCCATGAATAATTCGCAGCCAGTATTTCACACTACTCTCATTTTATACCCTATAGCCTTGGAACAAAATAACAACCTTCGCTTTTTCGTGAACACAATCTGCTGCTTTTATGAGAAAAGGAAGTTCGTCAACTCCCGAATTGAAGAGCACTTAATTTTTCACGTCACACCCTACGGACTTTAGTAAATAGCACGTGATCGGTGTGAATCATTCAGATTACAAGCCTCACCCAGAGAGGCTACTGATTGCCATTTGTCACTCGCCAGATGTGTTCATACAATTTTCTGGCATTGGTGAAGCATTCCTGGATATGCTGCTCTCTCAAAACATGCCCATGTGCTTCATGACGTCGTTCTATCGCCAAATGCTAATTCATTATTGCAGCATGTAGTGTCTTTGGATGTTCTTGTAAGATCGGAAAAATTCCGTGAAGGTGGGTTTTCTGGACATGAGCTACTACTGCTATATTCGCTTTTTCGTAGTTCTTTTGTGAGAACCTATTCTTGTAAAGTTAAGTTATACGAGACATACAAAAGTTTCTAACCGAGAAACCCTATACTTAAGGACATTTTATAATTATTGATAGGCTAAAACCAGCGTCAGAAGATCCAACTAGGAATCTTTGTCACAAATCCGCAATTTTGTGCCTTTTACACCAACTCTTGCATACGACTTCACATTCACACTGTTGCTGTTACGAAAATGCACTTGCACACTAAAATACTATTCAAGATCGTCCGATCTTAACTGGGACAGCCATTCATATTCTAATGAAACCACATATATGAACTTTGTTAATAAACCCAATGTTATATATTGCTATATGACCAGATTGATAATTCAGAATCATTTAATTCATCAATAATAGCATTTTTAGTTGCATTCTTTGTCAAAAATAAGGCAATGTTGTACAGTAAATGTTAAAAGGTTATTTGTGTTTATTCTTAATTGGATAAATACACCGCTTTTTTACTAGTATGTTCTGATTCTGCCTTTTGAAACTAAAGGTTACCCATCTTCAGTTCATTTATGTAGTTTCTTCAGGCTTGCAAGTATCTGTAAACCGAATTAAACAGTCATTTCTGGAGTTATTATAGTGGTGATCTTGGAGTGCTAGGTTTGTGGTGGTAGAGCAGAAAACTTTTTCCCTAGAACTAAGATTACAGCTCTGCTTATTTATGTTACTTGATATGATGCACGTAAGGAATGAGGTGCATCAGAGTTCGCCTAGGAAAACAATAGTATCACACCTCTACAATCTCTTTCAGTACATATTTAGTGGTAAGAGAAATTAGATATGGAAATGAGAATAAATTATTTATTCTATGATTCTTTTTTTATTAGTTAAGGCGCCCTCAGGTGAGAAACAGGAAATATTCCGTTTCTGCTCGATCTTTGATGTATGAAAGTAACAGTGGTAGTTACCAGTGTTTGTCCCACACTTTAACTAAATAATCTGTCTAAATTATTAACTTTATATAAAATGAGAAACTGAAACAGATTCTCTAAGACTGGAGTTTCTAACATGTGTGGTTTCCGAGTTAACACATCTGAGACAGTTTTCTTTAGCTACGCAATGTCATATTGTTTTTTACCACATTTTGTCTTCTACTGTGTCAATATTTCATGCATCTAAATGTATGTTTTTAACAATTATTACATTTTGGGGCTAATTACTTAGTAAAGCTTTTAGTTTATTTAATAAAAATTAATCGTCCTCAGATTATTTTGAAAAGGAATGAAAATGTATATTTTATATACATGACTGCCTCTGTGATCAGTGAATCAGTCTGCTAATTTAGAGGTTTGTGCGATAGCGGTCTAGTGAGCCGAGGTTCAGATTGTAAGAGATGCCGTAGCACTGATCATGTGACCTCTCGTAGGTATTGCCTCTGTCGCGATTTTTGACCCTTAGAAAATGTATCCTTCGAAATATTTAAAATCTTATAAGTACCGTGCTGTGTCACGTTTACTCTCAATTTCCATCAAATTATATTAATCCTCTAAATGAAGTGGTAAAATGCACTGTTACCCACTGCGCTTACTAAGTAATTAAGAACGAAATCATTAATGTTGAGTGTGCTTACGACGGTTACAGGTGCAGTTGGAGGCGACGATGATGGGGACGACAAGGAGAAGGAGGAGGAGGCCGAGCGGGAACGCCAAGAGGCTATCCGGGAGGCCGAGGAAAGGAGGAAAGAGAAGCACCGCAAAATGGAGGAGGAACGAGAGAAGATGAGACAAGAGATCAGGGACAAAGTATGTACAGAATATTTTATACATCATATTATCCCTAGAGATAGAATATCAATATATTTCATCCCTAACTTTGAGGTTCAGCATGCCCATCTCACTTTTGTCATATCCTTATTAGTTTGCCTACATTCACTTACCTGAGCGAATTTAATGGAAGCACTGGAGAGAAACTAACTGGTAAATCTGAAGGCATCTCTTTCGTATTCTTCACGGAGTAAAAATAACGATAGATATGCCAGATTTTCATATTGCAGTAAGGAAAATCAATTATTTCTCTCAAAGGCCTTAACGGGTTGTTTTTTAATCATAAATGTGACAATTGGTCAAGTTAACACAATACTTATTTTGTATTACATATTTATGGTCCTTACACTCCATATATACAATAACATAATCATTATGCACCAACTCTGTATGAAATTATTTATAGTAGCATCTCATGAATCATATAAACATTGACAACTATCCCTAAAATTAAAATTGTTTTAATTTTATTCTTATTTAAATTTAAAGAAAATTTTCTCCGTTCATTATTATATTCAATATTGAAAACACCATCTCTGCAAATGCATTAGAGCCAGGAATGCTTAAAAAGTAAACAGTTATTACTCTCACATTGGGAACGTTTATAGAAAGATGAATGCTGAACATTTTAAACCAAATTTCTTCCAATGATTGAAGCGTTTGTGCGCTCAGTGACCTTAAACTGACACCAACTTCTTCATTAACAGGTAACAGACAAGCAAACGAGCAAATAACATCTTAACACGAGACAAGTGCACTGACCGGTTCACCCACATCACCATCACAAGATTCACGTTCCCACCTACAAACTATTGGCGTTAGCGCCTGATTCCGATTTTTTGTAAGTATGAGAAGTTCAAAAGAACATTTCACGAGTTCCTGCTTGATTTCGAAATGCGAAGGAAAACCAGGAATTTTTATGTCCCGTAAGACTTCCAAAGGGTACACAATTTTCCATCACAAATACTGTACATTTCATTTTATACGAGACGTTGACAAATCTGCTATCAAAGGATGTGTTAATTAACCAAGATATTATGGAAATGTGAACGTCAAGTAAGGCACAAGAATTTTCGTTAAAAGTTTTATAATCCTGACCGCATTTTGTTTACAAATACAACTGGACAAAGCCATTACGAACTGTTCTATAATATTTTTGTGTATTTTTTTTTTTCCGTTAGACCGATATGTTTACGGATGGGGCGCTAGCTGATTGCGGAAAAACACTTTCGCATGAGGACACCGAATCTCTACTAGTTTAATTAATTAATTAATTAATAGTATTTTAATAAATAAATGTAAAGCAACAACAATTCATAATATTACGTAATTATTGTAATAAGCAAAAGAACAAATTCGAATGAAAATGTTTGATTTAATCTTTCTATTTGTGACGAAGGTGTAGCGTCAAAAAAGCTGCAATTGTAATGTGCTGAAATGCATTCATTCCAGAACAATGCAATTTTTATATTTCAAGGATTCACACTAGGGGGGCCAGATACCAAGAGTGAAAAAAGAGGACACATTGTTTGCTCTAAGATATATGTAAACTTTTTAAATTGAAACGGCCGGGTGAACAACGTTGTAACCAATAAAAACTACACCTAAAAGTAACATAACTATCATGTTCTCAAATACATAATGCAGTATTGTTCCATCTTTGCGTTATTTTCGACAAAGATATTAGTCCATGTGAGTGTTTGCCTCTAATGTTAACTCATTTGTGGTTTAGAATCACAAAACAATGTTGCTATTTGATATATCGATGCAATATAAACTTCTGAATAAATATTAACGCCAATTAGTGATTTCCGATGCCTTATGTACATTAAGTCACAAAAAATGTCATACCTGTAACATTTTTTCTTTAAAAAAAAAAAGACATTTCTTCCAGTCACTCGTTTTTTACTGATCACTTTGGTTTGGGCATCTTTTAAGTTTCCTAAAATCCACGATTACGCTGATACATATACGTGAATGACGCGGCCGGGTGCAAGATTTTAGAATAGATTTTAAAATTTCAATATACGCTTGTCTTACTGTGTGAACTCTCAGTGACATGTTCGTGGTTTCTTGTTCAAGTGAATTCGTGGAGTGAAACAGTGTTGACTTGGTAGGCCGCGGAAACTGTTTCATGCAAAGCTTTTGTGACAGTTCATCACAAAGCCACAGAACTAATGCTGCTTGTCTTTGAGTGTGGCATGTTTCGGAATAAATAAGACTGACCAACAAGCTGCAAGTTCATTATAATTTGAAATAGGACAAACTGAAGCGTTATGAATGCAAACTAGATTATCTTGAAAGGCACAACAAACAGGAAACTAGAAACTAGGCTGCACTAGTTGTCATGCTTCAGTAACTCGCCTCATACTTGAAGCTACAGCATTCTTACACTACTGCGGTGGTCCTATATGAATATATTATTAACACTCGTTGCTAAATCATTTATAAAGGACTCATTTAATGTGCCCATACCTGAAAATGATCGACAATTTATTACTTGCATGTATCTTATTCGTGGTGT
The DNA here is from genome assembly GCA_030762175.1 of Metallyticus violacea. Taxonomy (NCBI): domain Eukaryota; kingdom Metazoa; phylum Arthropoda; class Insecta; order Mantodea; family Metallyticidae; genus Metallyticus; species Metallyticus violacea. The sequence goes on along the minus strand of CM060840.1, from coordinate 21,699,926 downwards.
CAATATATGAATATATTATTACCATCCATTACTGTAAACGACTCATTTTATATTTGCATATCTGAAAACGATCGACAATTTATTACTTGCATATATCTTTTTGTCAAACCGTAGTTGACAGTACGGTTGACAGTTGACAGTAAATCAGGCCGTATTTCTGTGACACGTTACTGCAGTATAAAAGTATTGAGCTGACGTTTCAAGCCTGTGCCATCGTTTTGCAACCCAAAAAAGTATGAGTAGAATGTCAATTACCAGAAAACACGGTTACACGGATATTTTGGGAAATAATGGTCTTTTACACGCAAAGCCTTTGCTGAAACGGAGGTACCGCTTAAAGCTCTTCGCTTTCTTTTATAGCAGGTAAATCTTTATGTTACAAAATGCAATGTCTTGTGCTTTTCTTTTATGCTGTGAGGTGATTCCCAAAACTTTTCCCCCTGATTAACGTTTAAGGGGATAGATATAAATGTTGTATATATATTTGCAATATAATTTCCTTTCACGTCAGTACACTTTTCATGTAATTTTTATATCGAATTGCAGATTGCTCTTACTAAATGAAAGATGTTAACTTTTAAAGTAGTCCCAGTCTTGCTGTGTTTTCTTAGGTTCGTTATTTTACTTAGTAAAAACAATGAATCGAAATATTTAAATCCTTTTAAAAACACGTTTGATATTTTTGTAATCTCAGAAGTTTATCTGTCACTGTTCCATTATGACACTTTTTAAAATGTTTGTTTTATAATAAAATGTGACTTTTAAGAATACAAATATGCATATGTTTACATTATTTACGAGTGCCTGATGCCTTAGAATAACTTTCCTGAACATAATTTTGGCTGAAATACAAGTTCCAATATAGATCAATGTCTCCGATAAATTTGTTTTGTTATTATTTTTACTTTAACTGCTATTACTGTATAAATTTCCCATAATTATCTGTCAGAGTTTCATAAATCTGTTTTAGATTTAAAATAGTAGAAATTATACTCGAAAGTAGCGTTTAAGGAAATCTTCGACAGGACATTGAGCCTGCTGAAATACCCCTATCCCTGATGGTGTTTAACGCCCGTTTTTACTAATGAGGCACCACAGGCGGTGAACACTGATGATACATGAGCTGAAATTATAAATTGGGAAAGGGCAGAAACGTTCCAGGCCTTAGTTTACGGTGCCTTTCCGGCATTAGTCATTTATGAGGACTGAGGAAAACCTGGAAAAACCTCTGTCAGGGAGGACGGTCCTGGCGGGATTCGAATCTCAGACCTCCGACTCACGAGTCCGCGCCTTAACGACCTCGGCCACCTGTGGTGGTCCGAGTCTCAATGATTAGCGGGAGAGTAAAATAATAAAACAAATGAATCATACAACATACACAAACCAATTAAAGAGGCTCACTTGCCCAGTTAGCAAATTAGGTGTTGAAACTGCCCGCCTTCATTCTCCACACATTTTTGTCATTTCTTTAGAAAATTATTCATCACTCGCTGTAGTTCATTTTGAGAAACCTGGACAATTTTCGGACGAATATTATGTTTGATTTCTTGTCATGTTATGCGGGTTCGTCTTGTACACAGCATTTTTATTTGCCCCAGAGATAATCGCGGGCTGTTAAATTGGGGGACCAAGGGGACACAAATTCCCATTAACAACTCTGTCTTTTGGAAACACATTGTGCATTGCTCTTATAGAATTATTTGCAGTGTGAGCAGTGGCAAACTCCTGTTGAAAAATGCATGATCACGCTCCCTATCGGTTAATTCTCTGAAAAACGTGATTAGTATGATATTCATAGAAGTAACAGAATCACTTGTTTGCTCCAAAATTTTGATTCTATGATTCTTTCATCTTTATGTTAACATAATATGAATGGTACATAAAGACACGCTGTGCCGTGTGGTATAATGCACTTTATGTATAATGTCGAATTAAGAAATGAACAATACACACACACACACACACACACCCGGCAATAGCTGTGCTATGACTGCGACAATCAGCAAGGTCAACAAGTGAGCAAGCAGGCTTGCTATCCCCTCCACGGCACAGCAAACTAGTGGGGATTCCTAATAGGAAAAGCCTCACGCCGCGGAGGAAAGCATCACTTATCACACGATAAAAATTAGACTGCTCTTAAACATTTACTTCTGGTGAACGGGAGTGAAAAAAGTTCAATGCCTTAGACAGTTTAAAAGTTTTACTTGCCGAAGACAGTTTATATCACGTTCTTTAAACCAGTAGGAAGTTCCATTGAGCACCAGATCGAAACCACTCTAGGTCAGACAGCGGATGAATCTCTCTGTTTCTGGGTAAGTCGCTCTCCAGCCGAGCGGTAGGAATCGCGTGTCTTCCAAAGGGAGGGGCAACCTCTCTAGGCAGTGGACATATGCCGCTGTCATAACATTGAACTAAACCAGACAAACAAGATATTCCTCTTATTTTCATTAGAGCAAACAAAATATCTAACCCGAAATCACCATGCGCCTTGAATTCGCTTATGGGTTCTAATAATTTCGGAATCTTCTGTTTATTATTTTATTACACAATTATAAAAAAATACGGTACATAATGGTTTTCAGGAATTTTCCAAAGCATCATATAATTTCAATTGATAAAATTAAGTTTTTTTTAAGGAAACTGGCTTATCAGTTCTTGTATTAAGAAAAAATAATCATCATTATTGAGAACGATATGGCATATTTGATATGTCGTAGCTTTTTCCTGAATGTATTTAAAAGTTTATTAATTCAACACCGTACATTTAAAATTGTGTATTACAATTTTTATTAGATTATTACATAAATTCCATATATTTTTATGTGAGTTTAAAGATTACTAACAAATATACTTAATTAGATATTTGAAATGTTTTATGTTTTCAATTTGGCAGTAGCTAAAACGTAACACTCGGTTCTTTTGTAAGGGATACATTTTCAATTACTATTAGTCAAGTGCGGCCTGTCAATAAGGGCCAGATGGACTCGGCCCTCCCAAAGAAATGTCATAATTATTTACCATTTTCTCTTCTATTGGTCAACTTTTAAAACAAAATTTGCATGAAGCAACGATATATTACCGATTAGTTCTTAATTGTGTCTTACGCAATAAGTACATCCCCTCTGTACTGTAGTAGCGGTAGCATGCGGGTTCTCCGTAAGCGAGAGAAACTCTTTGGCCAGCCCGGAACATTTTACGCTTTAAACTTATAACTTCATGGGTCAGCAAAGATTTACAAGGACTTATATTTGTCTTCCTCCAAGACGCCTTTTTCCTACTTATTTCTGCCTTCTCTTGGGCCAGCAGGAAGACGGCCCATGACAGCGCTCAGAACCAGATGTTGAGGGGTTACTGATACCAAGCATAACTGCCAAGGGGTTGTTTTCGCACTTTGTTTGAAATTGGATGGCTTTCTCGCTGTTTTTAATTGTGTTAACTGTTAAGTTACAAAAAAAATCTGTTTTGTACCATTGAATAAAGTGAACGTTTAATTGAAGACTACTTTTTCGTGTTTAAGTTTAACTGTTGGAAGTGAAACGATTTGGATCTCATCAACCGAAAGCTGTAGGCGCTTACTGGGCAGACGGCACAAAATTAAGGATGTTTTATGGATTGAAAAAACATCTTGGCTGATAGCGTGTAAAGTGAAAAGTTTCTATAGGAACGAGATTAAAAAAGAAATAGAAATGACAAATTTCTTTTCGGTATTAACCGACGAAACGATAGATGTACATGCATGTCACAACAGCGGGAGTAAACCAGTTGAAAGATTCATAAAACCATTGCTGTTCCTCATTTGATTACAGAAGTCTTAAGGCGTAATTTAGCAGCAGAATTAGAAGAGTTTCATATAAACCAGAAGATAATAGCGCAAGCGTCTCTAGCGCTGCTGTGATGAGAGAATATTGGGTATCATGTAGTTATGCCCCAGCCCACAGAGACCACGAGCCACCACTTAATTATATTTGTCTACACATTGTTGTGTACGTTTTCTGTTAGAAGATTTTTATCATTGGAATATAAGTTCTCGCGTTTTCCTCTTAAAATGTTGCTTTCTAGTGTAGTTACTGTCTTCATAATATAAAAAGCAATTAAATTGATTAAAAATTATTTTGTTGCCATAGTAGCACTTGCTTACGTAAAACAAATGACATATTGCACAATGATGTAGAGTTGCTTTTGGAAAAAGTCTGCATAAATAACCGCATGCTATGAGAGCAGCATATTGCGTGAATCTAACGTTGAAATGTTGCAAAGTAAATGCCTCCTGGGACTACACCACCTCCCAAGAGAAACTGCATGTTATCTTTCCCAGTGGGATATACTAGTAGCCTCATGAGCCATAAAGTCATATGCAGATAGGATTGTGAATCACTGTTTACAACTGTAGGTATCCTAGGGCTATGTCGTAATTGTTCCTGCTTTCGTATCTTAATAGGCAATATTGTAGCCATTGTTCTAATTCTCTACCTTCAAAATCAGGATTTCATTTTTGCAGTGTCTTTTGTTAAAACTCAAGTATAATACCAAAACTAAGATTGCCACTGCTAAAGTTGCATAAAATGTCTAGATTATGTTCATTTATTTGTTTAGCATTCATTTTTGGTGCTCTGCAAAATGTCCGTAAACGTTTATATTTAATTTATTATATCACTGACACAGTTTGCGGTTGTTATATTCTAAATAATTAAAAATATGTATTTTCTCTACGAATTAATTGCATATTCTGTTTTTTTTAGAAAGTAGCGTCTTGTTCTGTGTTTTTCCATGTTTAGCTTAATTTATTGTTTGCCTTAATACAGATAGCTAAAGTTATTTTGACGTGTCTTGCTAAATTGAGGAATTACTTTAGTACAGAGACGTTTCTAAGCTCATTCTAATGCAAGGTGGGGAACATGCTACTCCCTAAAATTCGCACCCCTGAGAACAATAAAGCATTCAAATGGTACAATAACAAGGAGCAATGCAGAACGACCGTTCCATGTTGGTTAGTCTTCTGGATGCACTGGGACTATATGGAACATGTTCCTCACAACTGGGCATTTTACCATAACTCGGCTTTTTTAACTTTCAGTTTAAAACTATAAGTAGCTGTTATTTCAAGGCGCATATGTCGTTTTCAATTAATGTAATATTACATTTTATTAAATTTGATCTGATGGTATTTGCTTTAGCTTTAAATATAAATGACATTTTGAAATGGATTATTAAATTATCACTTTTTATAATTTGATAGTATTCCCCGTCAAATGTTGATGAGAATCTTTCATTCTTGTTTATATTTGATCTTGAAAATCATAATATTAGAATCAGTTATAAAGAATGTTGGCTAATAACCGAGGGCGCCAAAAATGTATACACACTTAATATATCTCAAAGTTGGACCGAAAAACAACAGTAACGTGTATTTTGATGTTCTGTAAACAAATGTGACTCACATACATTATAATAGCGATGCTGTGTAACAGGTAAATCAACAATGAACAAATGAGGTCAACATTATCGTAAATCAACAATGAACAAATGAGATCAAGATTGTCGTAAATCAACAATGAACAAATGAAATCAAGATTATCGTATGATGTTCTGTAACCAGATGTGACCTCATTATGTTATGCTTGCGTTGCTACAACAAAATGGAGCCAAGGTTATCGTTTGAACAGCTGAAAACAATTTTGAAGTGTTATTGGAAAACAAGAATGTTATTGCAGTTCAAAGGCAAGGGAGATGTGTGTACAGAGCAGAATCGCCGGCGCGAGTAACAGTTGCACGCATTGCAGATAATTTTGAGACTCATGGTACCGTATGCAGCAGGATGGTACACCACCACATTACCACGTGCATACCCTAATGACAGTCTTCCAAGGCACTGGATAGGACGAAGAGGACCGATTGAATTTCCACCGCGGTCTTCGGATCTAACTCCGTTGTACTTCTACCTATGGGGAACTCTTAAGAATGTTATATTCCGTAGAAAACCAGCTACACTGGTAGCACTTTGGGAATAAATTGAAAAGGTATATGCTGCAATCGCTGAGGACACTTTCGCAAACGTTGCTCAATCAGTAGTTTAACGTATTCAGAAATGTACCGGCGCCGATGGTGAGCATTTTGAGCACCTGTTGTAACTGTAAAAGTCTAAGCTGATTAATGCTGATCATTTTCAGTTTGTGTGAATTCGGTTTTGTTATGCTAACACAACTTTTTCTTTGCATGAATTATGTTTAGCACACTCTGTATATTAGGTATATATCTGTAGATTAATAATAGTAATCCAGGAGATTACAAAATTTCAGCCCTTAGAATCGGTAGCCGCCACAGTGTCCACTGAGGACACAATGTCGCAGTGGCATTTTAGGTAACTTCAATCTCGACTTTCCAGACTTCTTTTAATACTTCAGAGCGACCTCGTTTTCATCAGGAGACCCAGTGGACTCCCTTACAGATCCCCTTTTTGGAATGTTCAGTGGTGTAGGGAACCAAATCGGAATTTCCTCCGGAACAGCAAACTAAACACTGACCACTACATCGCGGAAGCAATCCCTTTCGAAAATACCCAGCTGTTTTTCATACTTCGAGTTTGATCGTGCGGCCTCTATGTAATTTAGTTGCTAAACGGCGAACATGCATGAACAGTCACTTTTCTGTCAGCTTTTGTCAGCTGTGTGTTACCATCACTTTCACAATGACCAAGCTACGTAATCATGTCTCGTGTAGAATTTTTGGTAAACATCGCATTACCCAACTAACAGGCACCTTAGAGTTCAATTTTTGTCCCCTTAAATCTGTTGATAGGAAAGAGATTCTACACAGTGGGTGAGATTAAACACGATGAGGCAGTTGATGTCAAAGGGAACCTATATAAGTTTATGAGGCCCTGAGAAAAGCATTAACGCGTCATTTTATTAGGTTAACTAACATTTTATAACCCTTTTAGGAAGAAATGTTTTTTCTTTAATGAGCACAAAATGCTCTGGAGTAATAATTGTGAGTTCAGAAGACTGTAGTCGGTTCTGGTGATCTAGTGATACCCATGCTTGCCTCGTAGGCTCAAGATCGCGGGTTCAGTCCCTGCCAGGGTCGATGCATTTTTTCGTAAAAATCCTAAGTGTTGCTTACTTCGGAAGGGAGGTAAAGCCTTGGATCTCATGTCGTAGATTTACGGCAAGTTAGAGAGCCTCAAGATTGAAAGAAGAGGCCTTTGAGCAAAATTAATTGGCCTTTTTATGCTAGTGAATGGGATGCTGGTGACCTGAGATGTTAAAGAGCGTCCGTAAATAAACCAAATTAACAAATGAGAAGACTGTAGTGCTGAACATCTTGAAGACGGAATGGAATTTCAGTCCTAATTTATCTTTATATCTGGTTTCACGAAAACAAAATTACAGCAATATAGACAAGGAAGGCTAAGCTAAAAATATTCAATTCCATTTTGAGTCACTTCCAATACTGTTCACAAGCTATCAAATCTGCATTTAGCATAAGGCCACGCTGTAACAATAATTGCGCCTTCAAAGCATAAAACAGATTAATGCAGATTTTACTCGTAATAGTGAATTATAAGAATATGGTTGTGAATCATGCTTGTCGGAGGTTACCCGGCTGGCAGCCAAACAGGGGACAATATTACTCTGAGGTATACTCGTTAAGGACTGTTTTTTTACCACCGCTTTGAAATGAATAGTAAGTCAGCAGACATAGAGATGCTAGCTGCTCTGCAAAAAGTACTTATGTTTTCGAATAAGTACGTAGTAATTATGTAAGCATTTACAAGGGATTGTATAGCGGTTTTAGTGAGCAGCTGTTTATAACATAATAGTAATGTAATAAAAAGAATAATGACAATAATCTCTAACATAGCGATCTTCATGTTTTTTAAGCAGAGAGATGAAAGGGTAGATAGACAACATAATAACAGTGAACCTCCGACTTCAATTCATTTTGCATTATCGCTTCTCAGATGACGGAGCTTAGAAAAATGAACCTTATGAATAAACAATAGTGCATTTTTTCCTATATTAGCATTGGATAAATACGTTGTCAACAGCTTTTGTTACGTGTTTATTTTGAGTGATAAGTTGCAAATTGTATATGAATATTCAGGACTCCATTAGTTATTCTTTACGAGACGTTTCTTGCAGCTGTTTTTAAATGCTTCCATATCAGTTTAGAGTAACGCTTTTTAAACTGTTTCGACTTTTTCACTAGCAATCAGTTTTGTGACATGATTATTAGTAAAATTATAGAAATCAAAATCACGACCAATCAAATTTACAGAATTTCTAGGTGCAAGATATGGTCCGTAAGTTTTCAGTCTGACCTCGTAAGGTGTGATAGAATAGAAATACAGGTATGATTTTTCAACGTCATTTCCTTTTACTTCAGCGTAGTGCATTTCTCACATCTATGGATTAACCTTTGAAAAAACAGTTCGAATCTTTGTCTGCAAAATGCTGAAAAAGAGTATCCTTCAACTCATTATCTTTCGTGAATTTCCGCTTTCCAGGATCAGACGCTGGAGCAATGTCTAAACTGCACTTGCGTTCACATCAGTTTTGGTACAGCACCTATGTGAACTAATAGAGGGTCACTGGATAAGTATGGACACAACAAATAATGAATACTCCTAGGAATGTTTTGTTTATCCCAATTTTTTAAAATATTCCTGGCACTGTATGCAGCGTTTCGTCCTCTGGAAGCATCCACGCATTCAGTTTCCGGCACTGCAGATAACTCCTCCTCGTATGCTGCAACCGTTTCTTTAGGGCTAGAAAATCGGAGATCTCGAAGTCTGTTCTTCACAGTAGGAACAGGAAGAAATCTCATGGTGCCAGGTCGGGACTGTAGTATGGATGAGTCATTGCCTCAGTACCTTGCAGAAACTCCACTGGTACATTAGCTGTGTGAACTGAGGCATTGTCATAATGCAATAAAATGCCTCATAGTCCTGTCTTTGGAAGCCGTTCTTGGATTTTCTGAAACACTTTCTGAGGACAAACTTCAGTGTACCAATTTGCAGTTAACAGTTCTCTGATTTCCGAACACAGTGGTTGTCATGTGACTACTTGTGGAGAACAAAGAGGCAACCATTTTCTTTTCCATACTCCTCGGCCTCTTGACTTTGAAGGGTTGTTGATCATCAGGGAAAACTCAAATGGAGGATTGACGTTTTGTTTCTGGATCAAACAGATGTATCCATTTTTGTAACCCGTAACAATATCTGAAACATAGCGAGACTTTCCACAAATAAATCTTTTCAATTTTTCTTGACACCATTCCACCCTGTGGAGTTTTTTGCTTCAGACAAGTTATAGGGCACCCATCTTGAAGAATTGTTTTTACAGGAAGGTGGTAATGGAGAATGGTTGAAATACACTGCGAACTAATTGCTAATGTCAGCTCAATGTTCTTGTAGGTTAGTCTTGGATTTTCCATGATCATTGTTTCCACAGAGGTGAGGTTTTTCTGTCACTACTGTCACTTATCTTTTCATCTTTAAGAGATTGCCGTCCCTTCTTTAGTAATCCAAATCAGCGGAACGCAGTAGCTCTTAAAAGAGAAAAGTCTCCTAAAGCCCCCCTTAAACGTTCAAGTGGCCGCATTTCATTTAAGCCAAGATCATTGCACGAAAATGCTTACTCTGAATCATCATTGCACTTACATGAACGTCCATAGTTGCCAAACTTAAAACTTAAAATGCACGAAAATGATTAACACTGCAGAGCTCTGTCTGCTACCATGGCAACATCAATAACTCAACAATTTCAACCATCAACATGCTTTATCAACGGGTGACAATGTTCCTTTTCTCAACACTTATCTATTGACTCTTGACCTTGTCCTGCAGCAGACGAATGCCTCAACTCAGCATCCCACGGGCTCCCCCTCCCACTATAATGGCTCTGCGCAATTGATGCAGTTGCTCAGCATATTACTTTCCAATTCCATTATGTTCCTTTCTTTTAAGTCTATTAGAGTTCCTCTGTACTTCCTTAAAAATTGTCGCCATGATCCTTATGAATTGTGCGACCTTGATCTTTCTAGGGGATGCTGCACCCTTCTTTCGTCACTCCATTTATTTTCTTTTTGAAAGAGAGCCTTAGTAATGAACCATAGTTTCCAATTCTGCTTTCTCGTTACCGCGGCAAAGATTAAAAACGTTCTGACAACATTCCACGTGTTCTTGCATTTGAACTGCTGAAAGAATTAAGGGTATTCCTCCTGCAATGATCTCATGCATAAGCAAATGTTAGTAACGTTTGCCAAGCACATTGTTTTAAAATACCCCAACGTTGTAGCTATTTCTTCATTTTCAGAGGCCTGTCACTCAGAACTTCCTCCTCAACAAGGGAGATGCTTTCTTATGTCAGCATATCATCGGTCTACCTTCATATGGATCATCTTCAAAGCACTCTCTGCCCAAAGGAAATGAATTTGACCACTATTTTACAGTCGAATATGAAGGGGAAACTTCCTCATACACACCGCCGAGGCGTGTGAAAGTTCTTTTTAGTTGAAATTTAATCATGACTCTGTGTTGAAATTGAACATCACGCTTTATTATGAAACTATCTGACTTAAATGTAAATGAATGGCAAGGCCGGAAAGTAAAAGTAGTGTTTACACATTTGAAACAATGAGTATCAGGTAGCATGAACATCGCAACGAGAATCATAAGCCTTCTATGTCAGGCCGGAAACTTATGGACCGCAACTCGTAGTACGGAATTATAGTAGAAGAATAGCAGTTGTCATAAAATTTTAGTGCGTATATTGTTACCATAGTTTTAAAACTCACTGAGTAAGCATAGATAAGAAGTAATTCAACCAAAGATTTGCACGTTTGTAGCCTTATTAGCAACCAAAGAGGTCAAGACTCTGACAGTCGAAAGTGACAACATAGACTGACAATGGAAGAATATAAATTTTAATTTATAAAAAATAAATTTATATTAATTAACAATTTCAAAAATATTTAATATGTAATAATAAATATATTTTGTAACCATAAAAGCCACTTTAGATATTTATATGCCTTCCAAAAATTATTTGAGATTATAAAACGAGTTATTTATTACCTATCGATTCAAGATGAGCTTAACATTTCCATAAATGTTTACTTCGTGAGCATTTTGTGGCAGTTTTTAAATGTCTTTACTGCCACAGAACTGAACCATCGACTTGATTTATTTACAGAAGATGATTATAAACATTAGTTCCCCTTTTCTTCTTCTTCTTCTTCTTCTTCTTCTTCTTCTTCTTCTTCTTCTTTTCTCTCTCCTTTTTTTGGGGGAAAGGATTTTTATGTGATAATGCAATAAAAGATATAGTATTAAAACATTAGAATTCTTAAGATATGATTTTATTATAATGTCACATAAACTATCTTGCATTTCTAAATATGAAATAACATGAAATCATATTGGCATTTAGAATATTAATTAGTTTTCAAAACAATAAGTTAGTCTTATTTTAATTTCTCTTTCGATTATTTTATAAAAATGGGTATGTAGTTTTTTAACTTTGAACAATCAACCTTCTTAAAAATAGAAATTGGTTTACAAATGTTTAGTGAATTAGGAAAACACTGAGGTAGAAGCTTAATAACTGATAAAGTAATAATTATGTTTAATCAATTCTTTAAATCGTAGATTCCAAAACTGACTGGTGAAGCTAAGCAGAAGAGAGGGAAAATGATGCACCAGTGCTTATAGTACACATGGCATTTCGCTTGATTTGAAAGTTAGTTCGGAAACAAAAATCGCAGCTGTAAATGCAGATTTTTACGATGAAAGTGCTGGAATTTCCATAAGAAGGCGATGTAGGGGCCAGTTCCGTGCCGCCACCCTCCGGAGAGTCACGCGACTCCCTTGTCACATCACGCGACTTGGATTAGAGCCAGTCTGTCTGACCAGAAACGTAATGTCACAAAATGTGCTTTCAGCGCTCTGGAACGAAGCTATGGCCGTTGTAATATGGATTTAAATAAAACTATTCCGTACAAAAAGTTTTAACTTAAATACTCCAGTAATTTTATTTTAAAAATAATCCCCAATTTTCGATAATACACAGTAGTTATCTTGTTATTGTCTTTTCTCATTCCACTTAAGGCAGAAATACAACGTGGATGGCTAATGCAAAACATCTCTCTTTGGGTTTTTGGATTCTTGGAGCAGTTAGCGAACAAGCATAAATATATATAGGTCCCTATACACAATGGTGAATGAAGTGTCTAATGCCAAACTCTGCCTTAAACATAGTTAGCTGAATATTGTTTGAAAACAAATCTCTCCACAAGATACTGTTAATAACATCGTGCATGACATTGATTAGCCTTTCCGCGAGTGTAGAGCAGTTTGAAAGCGCGATTTCAGGTTGCGTTGTTAAACACTAATCAATCAAACTATAAGTGTAAAAACACACTGATGCCACGAAACGTGAGTTCGCGTTGCTGGTATTCATTTCCCCGTTTGTTATACAACATGGGGTCACAGCACGAATATTCCGTGATTCACGCGTAGCCCCAGGATATTCCGTGATTCACGGGTGATTACTGTGAGGGTACGTGCCGGAGTAAGTTCACCCAATTGCAGAACTGTGTAAGATCTAAGTTCACATATTTTGAACTGATAATAAGCAACAATGATTTTGCTGAGTAGAAACATTGTTTATAATAAAAGTTTGTATTGCTTTTCATCACTGGAAATGGTGTAAGAAACCATTCTAATGAATTAATGCGATCCTAAATACTTTAGTTAATGTTTATAGAAGATTGTAAATAGTGTTTAAGGCCATTTTCACTAATGTGACATCACAGGCAGTGGGCGTTGAGGGTAAATAAAATTATAAATTGAGAAACGAGTTTTTTTTTTTTTTCGTAAGAAAGCCTTATAGAAGTGCCTTTCTGGCATTTGTCAGTGATGAGGACAAGAAAAGTGGGGTAAAAAAACTTAGCGAGGGGCGTCCTGGTGGATTCGAACCCTAGACCTCCGCCTAACAAGTGCAAGCCTACATATGAACACGTTTACATCCTTCTCCAACTCTTTTAACAAAGTATAAAGCACGCTAAACAACTCTTATTTTAAATTGGTTGCATCCACTTGCAATGTTTCCTTACCTAAGATATAATAACAGCGACTGCGTTTTCAATGTCGTCCTCAAAAAGTGAAAAACTGTTGGACGGATTGACCCGTGCTATTTCCATGTTCAAAGACCGCAGTGTGATGTAGCGTGGCATGCCGATAATGTATACACTATGCGGTAAAGCATTTGCCTTCCAGTTTATATGCCTTCTCATTCCTTGCAAATACCTGCCGCGTATCTTTGCTTATTCTAATAGAGGGCAAGGCCGAGGCAAGAATGAGGAACAGGTAAGCAAATTCCTATCGAAGGTGAGACAGCTCAAGTCTGAAAGCTGAAGAGGTGGGAAGAGGGGGCGGGTTAAACTGAATTAATAATTTCTGCTTTCAATATCCTCTGCTTAATCTCTGGCTCTGTTGAATTTGAACCGACACATGTTTATTTGAAGGTCATGTTCTCATGTTCATCTTTAAGTTTCCTTAGCACATATTCTATATCATCCAGATCCTTTCCTAAAACAGTGTAATGATCCGCGAAATGCAGATGTATATCGTTTTGTTTTGAACTGGAATTTCCATTCCTGGGCATTTTTCTCCACACTTCCAAGGATTTATTTAAATATACGTATTTTAAACAAAGTGCACCATTGTCTACAATTCTGCCTCAGTTCTTTATTTACAAGAATACTTTTAGATATTTAATACTTCTTAAGGGATGCATTGTAAGATTGGTTTAGAACATTAAATCTATAACGATCGGGGTTCTAGGTCGAATCATCTCTCTCCCATTTAAAATTCAATTCATAATTAACAATTTTATTCGCTTGCATTTCCAAACATGAACTACAGACCTATACATATTGAGAATAAAGTACATAAATCAACACGAGCTTTCTGAATCCGCATTGAGAATTAAGTTAGCATAATTATCATATTAAAGCACCACAACAGTATCACAAGGGCCACACTGAGGAAATGAAACCACATATCCAAACACTCAAACTCATGCATAACAAAAGCAATCCAAAAAATAATAAATGTTGAGAGAATCTCTACAATACTTGAATTCTAATTGCAATAGAATAGAATTCAGTCTGCAAGCAAACTGTAAAAATTGTCATTGTAATGTTTTAAGAAACGACAACAGGTCGCAGACTCATTTCATTAATTTGTGTCTTAAAATTTCAATTTTGAGATGATCAATTCATAGTTTTATTATAAAACGATTCTAGTTGGAAATATTACTGCAAGTGGGAAGGTACACATTTTTTGCAATAAGCTTAATCACACATGATTATTTAATATAAAAAGTTTTTTTAACATACATTTTTGTCCTTAATTGGAATGTGGCATTAGCTTTGGGTTCATAAATTAAACGAAGCACATTAATATTCTTCCTTAATGGAATGAAAAATCAGTAAATTCAGGCCTACTTCTTTTTGTGCAACACCATCTAAGGTTGGCAAAGTAGTTTATAAAGTGGTTTAGAAACATTGTTGATTAGGCAAACTCGCCAGATTCCCAACTTTACTCTTTGACTTTCCCTGAGAAATTACCCAATACCCACATTTCTCGTACTTATTGTAACATTTTACTTTTTTATTACAAGTAATATCACAAGAGAGTCTGAGATTGCTGATAAGTCACGAACGTAATAAGTGAATTTATCTGGAAAGCTCAGACCCTCAAGTGATTTATTTGGACTATTTCACGAATAAAAAGAGAATTTAAATATAATTTCCCTAAACTTGGCTTACAAAATTGTAATAATTGTATATTCATATTATGAATACTTAAACTTTTCAAACCGCCACGGGTGGCCGAGGTCGTTAAGGCACGGACTCGTGAGCGGGAGGTCTGCGGTTCGAATCCCGTCAGGACCGTCCTCCCTGACTGGGGTTTTTTCCAGGTTTTCCTCAGTCTTCATAACTGGCAAATGCCTGGGAGGTACCTAAACTTAGGCCTGGAACGCTTCCTTCCTTAAAAAAAAAAAATCCTTTCCCAATTTATCATTTCAATTCATGTATCATCAGTGTCCACCGCCTGTGGTGCCTCAGTAGTAAAAACGGGCGTTAAACACTACTCAAAAAAAAAAAAAAAAAAAAAAAAAACTTTTCAAGCCATCTTGCAATAGACGAATGTCGATTATCATTAATTCCAATAGAGAAGAGCCAAACACTGGTTTAGGAGTATTTCATGAGTAAAATAGAAAAGTAATATTTTACATATATTTGTATTTCGCGCACAGAACATTAACAATTGCATAAAATGCTGCACTTATGAATACCTGCCTATTCAGATACCTTGAGAATGAAATGGACAAGAGTCGATTTTATAATCGTTACTGTTCGATTCACTGGTATAGAGTTGGCTACACTGACCAGAAGACAAATGCACTTCGCGAGGTAAAGGGATTTGATAAAATTTAATAATAATTTCACTGCAATATCGGTCTGTGATTGGTCAAAATTCTAAATTTTGTTTCATTTCATTGATCGATTTTATGCTGTCAATTAAGTGCAGTAGTCTTCGTAAATATTTAATTATTGTTATTTAAGCCGATGACCCGAAAGCTTAGAGTTCGACGAGTTTATTTATTCGGTTGGTATCCCGTGAAGCTGTAATCAGCAATCAGCACCGAGAAAGCTACAGAAGTTAATAGTTTTGATTCAGTTTGATTTATGAAACATACTGCTTTAAAAGACCAGGAGACTGGTTTATTGCAACGACTATGCTAATAATTCGATCGGATACGAGGGAATCATTAAAAAGTCGCATGGTAAGCTTAACTTTATTTCAATCTTATTCTTGGCTTTCCAGATCGAATTTTCTATTTCTGCAGTCAAATAACTGCTCATTCTGGGCGGAACTTTGGGAGAGTGTTCCTCAGGAATACCTTAAATTGAACCCGGAACCTTCTATTAAAGAGATGCGCTATCCATACCATAAAAAGCAATTTTCTTAAATATTAAAATATATTATTTAACTCCAAGTAAGATCGGAATCCTTGTTTTATGTAGTATAATTATTAATAGTCTACTTCTACACATTTACACGTAAGGTACTTTGCCTTTATTTTTCTAATATACACTGTTGCTCTGTATTTGCCTTCCCTTTGCATAAACCGTGGGTTTAGAGCAAGATAGGAAGGAAAGTAGCAGAGGAAAGAAAGAAAGGAATTGGTCCTTTGCTCTGGAGTGTGAAAAGCAAATGTCTGCGAGCCTATAAAGGAGCGACTCTTCTTTCTTTGCTCTACCGCTTCTTATGTGCCACAATTTCTTGAGAAAAACTAGAGAGAAAGATGAAGGGAGGAGGAGGTTGAAAGTGCTGTTTTAATAATGTATTACTCTGAACTTCAAATTCTTGGTCTATTTGCTCGGTGTTCTACTTTTTCTCCTTTATTTTTTATTTTTTTTTTAACATTGTCTTCTTTTAAACGGTTTGTTTTGTACGCTTACCCAGTGACGTAACTAAGAAATTGGGTACGTTCCCACAAGGGTCTCACTTAAATCATGGTGCAAATGATGAAGTGTCAAAGTTGCACGTAGTCGTAAAAATAAAACAGCTATAAGGAGTAAATATATAAAATAAATACTACAAATGTGTCGTCTTAAATTATATTCGTATCAGACATCGTATGTTATTTATAGTGGGCCAGAAAGCTGTAGCTCTTTCTTCCGAAACAATCACATGTAGATTTTCTTTTACACTGGACATCGACACTGCCTGAATAAGTTCCTGTATTTCCACGACAGGAGGACCTTCAGCCAACTGCAGAGTCATTTCAATCAACGGTGCAATATTTAAGTACTGCTCGTTCACCAATTTTGAACCGACAATGAGCAATAACGAATTCGCTTAATAGAAACATTGCTAATGATAAGATTTTGTATTTTTTTTTTCATCTCTGGAAATGGTGCAAGAAACCACTCTAATAAATTAACGCTATACTAAAAAGTTTAATCAATGTTTATTTAGGAGCGCGAATGGTGTTTAATGGCCGTTTTCACTAATGTGGCATCACAGGCATTGGACATTGGTGATAAATGTGATAAGTGATAATTTGAGAAAGGAGTTTTTTTTGTCGGAAGGAAGTAATAAATACATCGTATGTTATTTGCCTTGGGTCAGAAAGACGCATAAAATTAATCTTCTGAAATAATTAGCATTTTCAAAAATTTCTGGTACCAATAAAAAGAGCAAGTTTTCTATATCATAATAGGGCTATTTTATATATCTACAGTTTATTTTCTTTACAACCCATAAGACTAAAATATGTAATTAACTTTTCCGGCGGTACAGGTACAGCTGGAAGGAGGAAGAGGTAGTAATTTGTTTTCTTCTTAATGCCGAAAACGTGTAGGCAACATAAAGGAACTAAGGATATGGTTTCATCAACAGATGTTAAAAACACAGTAACGTTTATTTGTTAATGTTGTTTTAATATTTTAACAATATGTTAAGACTCCTGCGTTCTACCAAGTTTTTCCAGCATAATGTTAGTTAATATGCTGTTAAGGTTCCTGAGATTGGAAAGTGCACGGATCGAGAAGGCAGAGTCATAATCGAAAGACCTCAACGCTCCCGATGCACTTTGGTCCATAGAGTAATTAAAGCATACAGCTCATGCAAGGAATATTAAATGGAGCACAGGCACGGGGATGTTTTTAACCTCTCTCCTATTTCATATACAATCCTATGACGACTGTTTTTTCACGTTCTATATATTTGTAAAATTTGCTCTTTGCCTATAAATTTCAAAGTAACTGTATCTTATAGCTTTTTCTCTGGTACTTAATATATCCAAATACAGAATATGGACATCTACAGCTGTGTTTACAGCCGCCTATTTCAAACTTTTACCTGTTATTAATTTTTAACACACGAGAAAAGTGGTGTTTCTTAACACAAAGTTTAACACCTTGTTAAAGTAAACATTCGTTGATGAAACTGAATTTTTGTTAATTTGAATGTTAAAGCAATCCAACACATGTTAACATTTGTTGCTGAAACCGGCCCTTGCTCGATATATTATGTTCGGCAATTCTTCATATTATATACTGTTCTATAGATTGTGCGCTTTTCCCTATTTTGAATTTACAACCTGAGTCACACTGATTATTGACATTTTATTTGACCACAATCACCGAAATTTTATTCAAGTTGTCAAGAGCTCAGGAATAATTTTATATCACGAAGAAACTATATAAATAAATGAAAGTGTTTACTATTTGATGTTTTCATTGTCTTAGTAGCAGAAAATTCATAAGTATTACAATTTATTCTCTGAAATATCTGTATGTCGAAATACATACAATGCCTACAGCATATACCTATAGTATTAACATAATCAAGTCATATTACATAATCAACCATACTTGCCTCGTAGACCCATCTGTAGCAAAAACGGGCGTTAAACACTATTCATTCATTCATTCATTCATTCATTCATTCATTCATTCATTCGCAGACCCAAGGTCGTAGACTCTACCCCGGTCAGGGTCAATGGATTTTTTCGGGCGTAAAAAGCCTAAGTATGGCTTCCATCGGAAGGGTGATGAAGCTGGCACGTAAAAGTACCTGAAACCTGAAAGAAGAGGCCTCTGAGCAAAATTTATCGGCCGTTTCACGCCCTGAATTGAATGGGACGCTCATGACCTTGAGAGAGATTCCGTAAACAAACTAAATTAACACAATTTATTCTTAAGGAAAAGTAGTTGAATCTTTCCAAGAAGCGAAATCAATAAACTATAATAACTCAATGATTTTAATCAACACAATATAACAAGAGCCCATAATTACTGCACAGCAATGAATAGGTATATCCCTGGAAAATATTTTGATGAGAATGTCTAGACAGACAAAAATCATTATGGACATTTATTAAGAATGTTAAATTACAGTCTTGATTTCCCCCCCCCCCCCTCATTTGGTACTATAGCCCAAGGTGAGCCTTGGCCTGCCGCGGTCACCTCTGCTCCTCTACCTCCGTATTTCGACTTCACTGATAGAGGGTACATGTGATCAGCGTGCCGGCTCTCCGCAGTGCTATTTCGTGATCGAGTTTTAACAACATTAATTAAAATTTAAATGATTGATCCTATGTACTATTATGAATATTGTTATTAAATAAATAGTAATTGTAAATATTGATCATATCATTACGACGTTAGCCATTTAAATAACGAACACTTACCTTCATAGTTTCGGATAGTTTTTTCATCACAAACTGTACTCGTATACCTGCATGAAACAGATCCAGTGCCGCTTTAAATTAGCTTTTTTCTGCTTGCATACTATACATGAGGCATCTCCTCAAAACAAATATAATCTTCTATTCGGGCATAAAACTATTTTAAGATATCTATCGTGTTCATCCGTGCTTGATTGTCAACACTGGCATTCCCGTAACGGGTACTTGCCCCCATGTGCATCTTATGCATGTGCGCGCACTTATTGCTATTGATCTAATGTAAGTAGGGGTCAAAAAGCTTATTCCTACGAGCTCTCTTCTAAATCAGTGTCTGGTGTTGCCAAACATTACTAATCTTAAACTTTTCTTACTTGCAAGAGATTGAGGTTTCCAATGACACTTTTCGATTATCTTATTGATCAAATGTTGGAGTTTCTACGACCTCACTTATTGTAGCGCAGTTATTTGAAACAAAATAAACAAATACAATCGATTTTAATACATTACAAAGCATCAACCTTCAGATGGCCAGGCGAGTTTGAAAGCAATCTATTTACGGGATATACTCTCGGAATTTTTCCTGCATGTTGCGTTTCAAACGGCCGCGAATCGACGCGCTGAATACATCTTATTAAAATAATATTTTCTTTTCTCAATGATACAAATGTTAACGTATATTAAATGTTTTATAAGATAAACGCTTAGAAGTTTTATGCCAAACATTAGGTCCCTCGTGTATGCATAAGACCAGCACTTTGTAAATTATTTATTTTTTTATTTCTTTGTACATATTTTGTTAGCGCGTTCGAAGCATTTGCTAAAGTTACTACTATGCAAATTTTCTTGGTAAGTATGCAAGACATCATGTCATAGTGATAGTAAAACAAGATTTTGAAACAACTTTACCTAAAGAGAAAAGAGCAAACGAGCAGCCTTCACCCACTGCAGTGGTGGAATCGTCGGTAGAAACTGGAGTGGTGTCTGACGATGGCCAGACGAGTTTGAAACTTTTTTTTTTTTTTTTTTTTTTCGCCTGCTCAACCACAAAGAAATGTTTTGGCTGCTAAAGCGATTGTTGTAATGGGTTTTTCCTTTCCACGAATTTTCCGCCCTCCCCTGCATATAATTTTATTCGTTGTTTCTGGTACAGGGTTGAAAGTGCCAGGCGAGGTGGGCTGGTGCGGTGTGATGGTGGCTCGGACTTTGAATAGGTTTCTACTCCGGCGTCTGGAGTAAAAACAGATCTTCTGAGAGAACTGAATCTCTCCGCTTCCGCAGGCGTTCTGGAAATATTGTTTGGGAACCCGTGTGCGTCCATGCTACTAGATTTTGGCCGATCGGCCTCCCTCCTATCTCACCCCTTCCTCCCGGAGGTTCTCGGTGGTGGCGTAGGCACAAACGGCCAGAATTGAGCACAGTTGAAGTACCAAAAGTTCCTCTTTTGTGTCTACCACTACAATCCAACCGAGCAAATTGTTTTCGGAGTAATTCTCAGATCCTATTCATTACCGGATGGCGGGTAATCTGACTTGATTTTTGTTTTTTATGGGTTTAGTTGCGAAAATAAGTACCGGTTTTTATATTTCCTTAACATGAACTCCCAAAGAACTCAGCCGTTCAAAAAAAAAAAAAAAATAACTATACTCTTTTGTTGATGCCCAAATATAAAAGATATCTAATCCGCCATAAGCTGTTGTTTTGATGTCATTATTACTTAATATTGTATGTCACTGTTCTTTTCATCTAACTGGTTGTAATCCATAGGTAAGGTTTCCGTAATGTTAACCTTAGGAAAGGAGAGAAGTTAGCTTTAGTTCAAAGTATAGGAAATTACAAACCTGTAATACATTCCTTCATCATAGTCGCATCGCCTAATGACATTAAAAGCTAGTGATGTTATCAGTAGTGAACGAAGTCTGCACACCAAAGCATTGCCTATATGTGGACATACATTTAAGGAAATATGACTGTAGGTTGCCATCGTTTGTTTACTGGTGTACCTAGGTTCGCATAGAAAATTAAAGACATTAAAGGGAGCTCTGACTATATGTAAATAACATGGTGTCCGAACTTCTTCCCTAATAATCAGCTACGTAATTTTGTATGTCAAAACTCTTTTGCTTTCTTATTTTTTAGGCCTAGACCTTGTTGCCACTTGCACTTTTGTAAATGTATGCCTTTATGAAGAATTATTTTCGGTTCCCGAATGATTTGACGATGTTATTGTAAAGGATGTCGCGAAAAAATTGGATTGAAAGTAGTTAATTTTGTTTTGCGATAGTTCTAAGAATACTACATAAATACAAATATTAAGATACCCTAAGGAAGATAGCAAGCGGTTGTGCTGGTTATAACGTTATAGCCATTGTGATGACGAATTTGCATTTGTTAGATAACTTGTGTATTAGGAACTTCATTATTACGTGCTAAGCATATCGTATAATAGTCGGGACGTTCTCGTGGTGACATAAGCAGTGGCGTGTTTATGCTAATGCATCTTCCATTTTATACGTTACCATCAGAAAAGCATAATACTACACAAGACTCGGGTAGTGCCGGAAGACCACTATGGAACTAGGACCATTCGATTCGTCACTTCAGTTATCAGATAACCAGTAACCACAAAGTGTCATGATAAGCCACTGTAATGAAATGGCAGATAAATAACAATTAAACGGAATCAAAATATATTTCCTTCTTGTGAGGGGATATAAAATATAAGGGTCCTCGTTTTATTTTGTTCTGGCGATCGTCAGTTGTCGCAGAGTGCTGTGATCTAGGCTGGAAATGGTACGAGGGCAGGTCCTTAAGTTTCCAGCCTCGCCGATAAGGATTATCACCTTCACAAAACCCTTATCTAGTGTCATACCTTATCTGTTAAGTAAATAATTTCAACTGTAACTTCCGCTCCGCTGTGTTCACTTGTTCAGATATAGTTGCATAAAGAAGTCTATGTGTAAAAGATTGTGACATGTTCAAAATGCAGTTTCGAGCTATTATTAAGTTCTTCACAAAGAAGGACTTACTCCAAATAAAATTAAACAGCGATTGAACGGTGTATATGGGGAAGATCCCCCTCATATAATACCGTAAAAGAATGGGCCAAGCTTTTTCGAATGGATCGAGAAAGCATTGAAGACGAACTGCGTAGAGGTCGGCCCTTTCAGGTGCTCCTCCTGAAAACATCACTCTTGTGGAAGGGGAAATTAAGGAAGACCGGTGGCTCAAAGTTTAACAAATTGCAAGGTTGGGCCTTTCTAAAACAACAGTCCTTTGAAATCTTTATGAACATTTAAACATGAATAAGGTTAGTGCAAGTAGGTGCCTAGACTTCTTTTCTCAGTCCAAAAGCAGCAAAGAGTCATCTGTTGTCAGGCATTTTTGGAGCTCTGCTATGGCAACGAGAGAGAAGTTCCGCAAACCATTGTTACAGGAGCTGAAAATAAGGTCCTCTATTATGATTCCAGTAGAGCACACAGCTCTTGTTGCAAAGAAAGCTGTGAAGAAATGTGGCTTCAAGGAGATTGACCATCCATCGTACAACCCAAATCTAGCTCCCAGTGACTATTTCCTGTTCTCAAAACTCAAAAAGGACCTTCAAGGAAGAAAATTTAAGTGAGGCGTGGAAGTGATGGGTACTGTTTTTGTCCATTTTGCAGATAAGACTTTTGACTATTTTGGGAGGGTGGGATTAAAGTGTTAATTCAAATATATGAGAAGTGTATTGCAATAAAGGGTAATATATTGAAAAGTGAAAAATAATTTTTGTCTTTATCATACCTAGAAAATGGTTATGACGCAAACTTATGGACTTAACTCTCGTACCATTATTCTCGAACTTCTTAGTTGATAAGAGGCAGTCGTTGTTTTAGAACGCATTTCTATGAACAAATCTCCATAAATCCTGTAAATTATTTTAAAAAAGTACAAGGAGAAAGTTTTATCAAGATAACGTATTTTTGTTTGGTGTGCACTATTGAGGAAGGTGAATGCTGCAAACCCAGAAGACCATTCATGTAGAAAACTGATGTGAACAGCACTTCACAGAAAATCGTTGCTTGTGAATTGCAATGATTGCAGACATACGCACATTTCCTAAGTAGTTCTTTTGAAGATATCCATGATCATTAGGGAAAAATGCAACAAAATGGGTACTCATTAAGCACATGCTATATGAAGCTAATACACATCTACTCTGTTTGCCGGATCCTAAATCTTATTATTAAAAAATAATTTTATAGGTGCATTTTTTAATTTGACAATAAATGTGATAACGCTATTTCGGGTGTGTTAAACGGACTCTTAAGTAATGACTTCACACAGTACTTTAAAAATTCAATTGAAGTTTCGACAAGAAACCACAATTTTTCTGTCAATTCCTCCGATTTTAGCCAAAAATTGGCTACTTGCCCTCATTCCTCTGCGCAATCGGAAATTTTTTTTACCGACAATTACTGCGTAATTGCCTGGCCACTGCCGAGGGAAATCGTGTCGCGCAATCGATACTCATAGAAGATATTTTTAGCTCATTTCGTTATTTATTAGTGGTAAATAATAATTAATATCGCTACTATCGTAGTATATGCTCCAAGTGCCTGACCTCCGCTGTGAGGCATGACTGAATTTTTTTTAAAATGTTTGAGTCACTTGCCACAATTCATTCTCCCGAATATTGTAAACAGTCTCCCTGATATTCTGTTTCAGCGCCTCCACGAGTTTTATTTCTTGTACTGCAGTAATTTCATATGGATGAAGATGCAGCAACTGAGTGACTTTATACCGTCACTGTCGATATATACACTAATTTGCTAAGCTAGCTATTCGTGCCAAAGACCTTCAAGTTTCTAATCATAGACTATTTCATCAAGCTTCTCCTCTGTTTTCTTCCTGTTTTTTTTTTTCTTTCTTTTCGTTTTTTTTTTTTTTTTTTTTTTTTGAAGATGTTGCTCCTGGAAATTATTAATAAATTCTATGCTTTTGCATATTATAACCATAAATAAATATTGCTTGTATATCTCATTCTCGGCATACTCCACAATACGCAAATGCACAGCAGAAAGTCTAACACGCACTTCCTACAAAAATGAACTAAAACAGCATGATAAACATGACTGAGCAAGATCAATTTTCTGCATCAGCGGAATTGTAACTCCCGCCTTCTGGGTATGTGTAGCTGGTGTTTAAACTATAAGTCTGGGTCATAAGTGGAACAGGAAGTACAGGGGATGGGGTTATTTTATATTGACGGGAATTTATTTTTCATTTGTTTAATCGGACAGTTAGATGTTCTTCTGGTCGATTCGGCTCTTGAAGCCATGAGTTCCATGCTTCCTATTTCTCTGGTTCCAATGCAGAGGACAGGGATCTCAGGGGAATTTGGATTGTTTGTAATGACTTGAAGTCATTAGGGAGGAAGGGGTTGTTCACTATAATAATATAAGGTTCGGCTCTCGTTGAACATTTAATTTATTCGACAATATGGAAGTTCAAGAACATGCTGTGCTTCTGTCGTGTGGTTATTATTCTGGCCCTATTATACTTTATAACCTATCCTCAGATTATAATTCGCTGTCTTCACTCAGTATTTACTCACCTTAACGTAATTTGGAAATCTGACAGTCACCTGTCGGTTCTGGTGGTGTAGTGGTAACATACTTGCCTTCTAAACCCAAGATCGCGGGTTCAAATCCGGCCAGAATCGATGGATTTTTTCGGGCGTAAAAATCCAGAGTTTGGCTTCCTTCGGAAGGGAAGTAAAGCCGTGGGCCCCGTGTCGTACATTTACGGCACGAAAAAGAACCTCAAGCCTGAAAGAAGAGGCCTCTCAATAAAATTTATCGGCCGTTTCACCCACTGAATTGAATGGGACGCTGGTGACCTGGGCTGTTAAAGAGCTTCCATAAATAAATCAATCAAAAAAAATCTGACAGTCACCTATAATTTCACGTAAACACTTTGTAGTCACACTACTCACTTTGCTGTAAAGATTTTATCGTGATGTCACATGGACGGCTATACCTTATCACTGATTCTGCGTGACTATTCTTACTATTACTCTCGACTGACTGACTGACTCTCACTGACCGATCGATTTACTTTGACTCTCCGCAACGGTATAACAGATCTACTGTGACACTGAATAACTAATGACTAGTGCCGATACTGACTAACTGCCACTATTGCTACTCTCTCTCTCTCTCTCTCTCTCTCTCTCTCGAATGCCTAAAACTTACTTCCTAAGTTAATGTTAAATCTATTATGTGAATTCGCTCCACTCCTTGCGAACATTTAATTCCTTTAAATATTATTGAACTTGGTTTCTACTAGAATTTTATAGTATCACACAAATTATAGTTTATTACATTTTTGTATTTATTCGTCGGTTTTTGGTAATATGTTGAATGGTTGAAATTTCTGGGTTTTACCAGGGAACATACATCTGCTATTCCCACGTTACGAAAGAAGGAGACATGTGCCTTTATTGTAGATTCCTGAGATAAAGCACGCTTCGGCAATATATGCGGCCTCCCTTTGAAATAGCTAATATCTTGGTTTCTGTAAAAACACGTGTTTCTGCGTGCGGCGTTTCCTTTTGACGATAAGTACGGTTACCGATTGAAATCGCAGTACTGTCGAACCCCAGTTGTAATGACATTTTGGCGCCTTGAGTCGGCGGTCTACCTGGAAGGTTTTGGACGAATAAGGTTTAACAACAGGCTTTTCAGGTTAAGCTAATGTCCTCCTTCTACTTTTCCGACAAAGGCGCAGCATATCCTTCCCTTTTACAGAAACATAACAAAGACATATGTGTACTGTCAGTCATAGTATTACAGGAAGATAATTTGAATATTACTTATTAGTCAAAAAGACATATGCATATATACGCAAATACACGTGATATTGCTCCTGATTCTAATTGTAACAATGATACCCTTGATTATTATGCCATTCTTGGCATCAAACAATACCTGAAACAAGATACAATAATTATTATTATAATTGCCATCAGCAATTATCATTAAATGGAAAATTTTGAGATATTTCCTGCTTCAAAGTACTCCTAACAATACGAGTGGCCACTTAAGGAATTAAGCTCTCATAGTAGAGAAATCTTAGGGAGGTCTCCGGGTAAGTAGAATCAAATTAAAAAGGTCGTTGGTGGTCCTTTGTACTTGAAGGAGGACACGGCAGCTCAGTTGATAGAGTCAACCGGAAGGCTGTAGATCCGTGGTTCGAATCATGGCGTGGTCCGAGTTTTTTAAGTCTGATTCTTAATTTCCAATTTCAAAGCAATTTGGTTAAACTAAGTGTTTGTTTTTCCAAGAGGTGTCACATTAACAATATTTGATTTCATGCTAATATATATTTTACACATTTTTAGTGTGATAAACGTTTGGGCTAAAGTCGGTCTTGATGGTCTAGTGGTAATCATACATGTCTCGTAAACCCAAGATCGCGGGTTCAATCCCGGCCGGCGTCAATGGATTTTTTCGGGCGTAAAAATTGTAAGTATGGCTTCCTTTCGAAGGAAAGTAAATTTCCGTGGATTCCGTATCGAAAAAAAACTTCAAGCCCGAAAGGAAAGGCTCTGAGCAAAATTTATCGGTCGTTTCACGCGCTGGATTGAGTGGGACGCATAATCTGAAATGTTAAAGAGCGTCCGTAAATAAAACAAATTAGCAGCTTGGGCTAAACTTTCACAGAAAGAACTTGATATTGACTTCTACCAAGAATCCAGTCATGTAAAAACAGGCGTTAAACACCATTAAAAAATAAAAGATGAGAGATCTGATAATTGCCCTAAGCAGGTCTTTATTTCTACCTCACCACTACCTGCACAACCAATAACAATACTTACAGAACAATTTTTAAATAAGCTTTCCTTTTCACATTTCACATTCTACTTAAACCTATTTGTTTTCTGATTTCTTTGTTCCAATCTTCTTCAAATTGTTGTTTATAATTATATTCATATGTATTGCTAAGCTATATTTATTATAGAAGCCCGTTATTATTTCTCTCTCTCTCTCTCTCTCTCTCTCTCTATATATATATATATATATATATATATATATTACTGTACAATTTAAATCCTGTAGCAGAGAAGAGTGTATATTATATTTAATGTTTCTAAAGATATTGTATAAAATAAAATACTTAGTAGAAGTCCTACTTTGCTATTTAGAGGAGCTGAGGTTCTTTACTCTTTCTATTTAGCTCCTTTGTTCCTAATTGCATTTTGCAAAAATGCTGTTTTGAATTCCGTTTTACAGAAAAGGTTGAAACTAAGTGTGCGTCTGCTACATGATGTTGAGCAACAACATTTGCTTTAGTGATAGCTAACGTTATGTTTGCAGCACCTAAACGTTCAAATTTAGATGAGCTTGGAAAATGTTAGTCTTGTACTTGAAATGCTTTTCTGGTTGTCAGGTATGCACCCTTGACGCTGCTAGCTACCCAGAGGATCATTCTTTCACTCGGAGCAAGAGCAAACACTTTGCTCCCCTTTCTCGACCCGACATATTGCTGCAACTCCCTCTCCAGAGTCCTCTTCCAAAAGAATCACCCTGCTGGTGAAACACACAAGAAAACAATTTCCTGGACAGCTTCCCTCCCTCAACTCCAAGTGCAGGTCCATCAACATGAATGCTCCCAGCGTTAATAGAATGTGTTCACGCGTGAGCCAATAAAACTCTCTGTCCCACTCACTGTTTGAATTAAAATGAGGCACGAAGCTGAAGAACGCTCTGTGATAAATTATAGAAGCAGCCACATACACACAACTTTTGTCGGGAATGACGAGAACTAAGTTAATTTTGGAAGCGTTTGTAAATCAGTTCATGCTCCCTGGAATCTAATTGTGCAAAAAATAAAAATAAAAATATGTGGTACTCTATTAGAATTATAGAATTAAATAAATGTTATGCCCAAGACATTGCTATACGATCCAGACACCCTTTAAAAAGCTAATGTTAATATGCTGCCAAAGGTATATTCAATTTTGGTTGTTTGACACACGCCTAAAGATAATTTTAAGTGTTCATTCACTGTTTTACCTGCGTTTGTTGTAGAATTGTGTGTTTTTTAATTTTTTTTTATTTTTGCATAATATAGACCAAAAATAGAGAAATATTTCTTTTCCCTAACAATTTATTTTAAAAGCATGGACAAACTGTTTTTTTAAAATTAAAGTGCTATAAAGTGTAAGTGTGAAATTTACAAACCGCAGAGAGAAATAATTATTTTAAAGAGTGTAGAAACTGTCACACTGCTTTGAAGTTTCATGCGCTGTCGAGACAGTTTGGGTACTTACAGAGTACAAATTCTGAGTGAGCATGTCACGAAATTGATTGTACTATCTGTCTGCTTCAGATGTCTTTGCATAAATAAAGGAATGGCATTAGAATACAAACAGAGAACATTTGTTAACACTAATTATTAAATTAAACAACTTTCACACATGTATATACTATCCAAACCATATAAATAACGTTTGCAGAATGTAATCATTCCTAAATATTTACTATTAAATCTTAAGTTTAATTCACATGGTTGATGACGACTGGCTCTACCCGCTCCTATGAATTAAAACATGCACATATTTTTTATAAAGTTTATGGTAATAATAAATTTGATGCTGAATATAATTCATCTGACCAAATGACCCTCCGAGTTCATGTTTTTTCACTTATGGAAACATTTAAAAGCACTGAATACTCTTTAATTCTAATACAAAAAAAAATTCTGATCCTTTCTTCATTGTTATTATTACTATTTCAGGTTCTGTTCGGATGTTCTTATATGGTAAAATGCTGCTAAGAAAATGAATGCAGAAAAAAAAACTCGAAGTGGTATTTGTGTAGAAAAATATGTTCTTGGATAATAGTGTATTTTATACAGTAATGTTGCAGAACAAATCTCGCGTCTCTAAGATATTCTTCTCTCCTATCCCCATTAATCATCGAGTAATGGGTATCAAATGTAAGGACGGAAAATATAATATTGGATAACTTAGTACTAAGCCACCTTCGCCCACTCTTAAACTTAATTTTTTATAACCTGGTCAAGAAATGTAATACTTTCTTTCGAATATACAAAAATAAAGGATTTAGGAATAATATTTTAAAACGGTATTAAATAGCGTGACTGTCGTTCAGAAACAACCAATAAACAAGAAAATTTGAACTACAGTAGAGTGAAAGAATAAAACAAGATTTATGCATCTTAAATAATACACGTGGTGTTCTACATAATCACGTTTTATTTCAGTGACAAATACTAGAATTTCATGTCTATTTTGAAAAGAAAAGGTAACATTTTATTATAGTTAATGTTTTAATTAATGGATTTATAACTTGGGAGTTTAACAGTTCGTTAAATACGAGTACACATATTCGCTGCGACGATAGGAGCGACATCAAGTGAATTCATTGACAAGAACATAAACCTGAAGCCGGATATAGGAGCAACAACATCAAAGGAACCGATACAAGTTTCCCTACTGTATGTGCTGTGTCTAAAATTTCAAATGTCTCTCCACCTTATGATACCTAAATTTTAAATGGAATTCAATTAGACAAAGGTTACACGTAGGTGTAAATTTCGACATCACACTGTTAAATGCAGGTTTACCTAATGACCAATTCCCAAGGATTGGGATAAACACAAAAGAGATTAAATTATTCCCAATATGAAGTGAATTGAAGATTTTAGCATTCCGAATGATAATCGCCATAGGCAAAAACTACAACGAAAGAAAGAAAAGAAGAAAACAGAAAAGAAATTGCTGGAGCATCGCTTGGCACCTTTCAGCAAGGGAACGGGCCCTCCCATAATTTTCCCTCTCGCTCTTTTCCCTTTGCCCCAAGGGAATAAGAAGATTTCCTCCCCTTGGTTTCGGCGCTGGTCCCAGGAAAGCATTCCCGTTTACATCGTAACAAACAACAGTATGTTTCTTCCTTACTGTTTTCGGAATCGGACAAATTAAAAGAAAGGAGAGCAGTGTCCCAGCATTACTTTCTCCCACAAACAACGTGGTAAAACTGAAAGGCGAAGAAATTTTCTCTTTTCTCTAAAATCTAGCCTCTCCTGCCACAGGCATCTATCACTTCTTATTCTTCATCTCTTTTCGACAAAAGAAATGAGCCGAAGGCGTAGCATGAAGGAATATGGAAAGTAGTTTACGAAGTCGCGCCTTTTGTTTTCGTCGTCTCTTTCCCCTTTCAAAACACTTTTTATGGTCGTCAGAGGGAAACAAATATACATTGTTATTTCTTTGAGGAGCAAAAAACAACACTTTTAATAACAATGAGCAGCTACATTTTCACTTGAATGTGTTTAAGTAAGAGTTATTCAGAACTTCCTCAGAGTTTTTATTTGTTTGTATCTATAGGAGAGCCCAGGTAGTTAAGACATGGACTCGTGAATATAATGTTTGGGGTTCGATTCCCGCCCGCCATGATTGTTCTCCTGAATGACGTTTTTTCCAGATTTTCCCCAGTTCTCATAAGGGGCAAATACTGCCGAGGTACTCCAGACTTAGACCTGAAACGCGTCCTTCTCCCCCAAAAATTCCTTTCATCAGTAGAGAGCGGAAAAAGGTTAAGAAATGGTTCAAAAAAAAGAAAACTACATCATTTAAATACGAAAAAATTTTAAATATGAACGATCTTTACATATTCAAATTGAAAAGAGCATTAAATTTATATACTTATGGTTCTCCATGCTCAGATATAAGTAAATATGCCGAATGTTGGGGAAATTATCATACCATAGAAAGAAATGTGGCAATGGCGAGAATGAGCTTCACAATGTAACACATGTGAGAGAAAATAACTTAAAAATATGATAAGAACATCAAGATGGACCATTATCTTGTACTTAAATGTATTTTTGTGAACAAAATAGTGCACTTTAAGCAGAATAAACGGCGTTCTTTCTAGCATGCGCCAAATCTCCCAAACATTAAGGGAGAGAAGACATATTGCTTCGCTTTTTAAAATCATGTTTTTCATAAAGTTTTGAAACGCGTGTAGCCATCAAAAGTGTTAATATTATGAAAAAAAAAAACATTTTTTCGGAAATGCTTTGTGGAAGAAATGTCAATGTTTTACCTTAGCGAGGTATCAATGAAAATTGGGGTGGGGGGAAGAAGAAGACCGAAAAAAAATTTATCCTTTAGTTATAAAAATGTTTTAAAGTTTCAAAATTAAAATGCGTTTCTTATTTTTTCCCTTCGGCCATTTAAATGCCCTCTTCTGGTCATTTAAATGGTTAAGAGTCCGGGTAGTGAATTGGACGTTGTTCCTCATTGTAACGTGCCAAACTTGATTTCTTCATCTGCATTCATATTTCCTGCAAATATTTGAAAAGAAATCCATGCAGCAAACCTCTAACGATTTTGGGACAGTGTAGCAATGCCTGCTCTCTCATACCTATATTTTGTTTTCTTTTTATTAACAAAGAACTTATAACATGTGCATTTATATGCAACATAAAACTATTCTAAAAATGTGGCAAATGCTTTAATCGCAAGAACAGTTAGCGGGAGGGGAAAGGGCGAATGTAAAAAGTGTGGAAATCTCATTTGAAGTTGGAAAAAGCAAAGGGTGGTGAGGGATAGGAAATAATTCACTTATGAGTACTAAATAAATGTGAAGTAAATGGAAAGTAATGCACAATCATTTGAGCGAGACTAAGTATCTGGTGTATTCTTTCTCATCTGCCCTGAGATACGATTTGAACATTTCGGACATTATAAAATAAGTACAAAGTAGTATAGTTATGAAATAGAAATGTAAATAATGTGCATCACTGAGTAAATAAAGTTCTGTAATTATAATGTAACACTATATAAAAGTCTTAATTTAGTTTGCATTCAATCTCCAATTGAACTGTCTTTAGTTGAAATCAATGCTGCCACCATCATCAACGGGGTCGTCAATTGCAGTAGGTTAAGTCGCTTAATTCCTCTGCTGTGAGTTTCAGAGGGTTTGCACACTTGGTAGGAAGTTTCACGGAGTTAAGGTTGAATTTTCCTGGCTTATATTCGATGCTCTTTCTTTCCTTTCTGGAGTTAATGGCTTTTAGGAAGTGAAGTATTGTAGACAGTGAATTTCAAACCAATCACGAACTTATAAAATTGCAAATAATTTTCTGTCCTTGAATATTGATCCTATTAGCTGTCTTTATGTTACAATTGTGAGAGGAATACTTGATCGCCACCCTGGTAACAGAAACAACTTGGAATTTGTTTCTCTGTATAGTTTTTTTTTCAATTAAATTAATATAATATTATTTTGAAAATAACTCACGGTGCATAATTAGCGAATTTCGAAGGTGTATCAGCTATTGCGGTTGTACCTATGAAATATTTTTTTTTTTTTTCAAATCTCCAACAATCCTATCTTCTAGGCACCGAAAATTATAATGAAAAGATATATATGCAAGTGTGTGTGTGTCCGATAACGTTCTAGCGGCCGCAATTTTCGTTGTTTTTTTAACGAAATTAGGAATATAACCATTCATTAACAAACGATTCATCAAATTCCTTTGGACCATTGGGGGAGGGGGGGGGTTGTTGTTAATCTAAAGCGAAAATTTAAATCGCTCTAGCGGACGCAATTTTAGTTAGTTTTTTTTTTTTTCCTCAACGAAACTCAGTATATTTTTTTAAATAAATACATAAAAGTATATGCCGAAAATTAGGGGAATCGGCCATTAGGAGTGCGGTGTTTATCTGAAAACAAATGGGGGTTAAAGCGAAATTTAAAAATCGCTCTAGAGGCCGTAATCCAATTTTTTAAAGGGAACTCATTATATGGCATTTAAATAAATTAATAAAAGTAGTTTCTGAAAATCAGGGAAATCGACCATTAGGAGTTGGAGTGTACGTGAAACCCAAAATGTAAATATCGCTCTAGCGACACCAATTGTTTCTTCAGAATAAAATTCGATATATACCGTTTACAAAATAGTTTCTGAAATTATGGAAATTAAACCATTACGAATAGGGATATAGTTGAAAACCGAAATTTAAAAAGTACTCTTGCGTTTAATTTTCTCCTCTATAGTGTCGTAAAATAAAAGGATAAACTAATTCAGCGTATGAATTGAATTTATAACGAAACATATGTTTTATGTATAACAAAAGTATCGTCGTGAAGATATAAAATATTAAATATTAATCTAATATGTGTGTGAGAAGTATATCTGTATGTAAGAGCGCTCTTTAACAACCTTCAGAAAACGTTTGCGTTACATGTTTTTCCTGCAATGATATTTTAATTAAATTTCAAAGCTAAGAAAATGTTCGATTGTTGATTGTGTGTATTTGCTTAATACTTGTAATTGTTTTTAAATAGTAACATGTTTTTGTTTTATGAACAAAAATACACAATGCAACTCGAAATTTTCTGTTGTTTCTCTCTATTTTAGTCAATGTGAAGATGATATAAAGAGTTCAGTTCATAAGCATGGTTACATTTAAAAATGTTTTAAAATACCCACATAGTACAGTTTGTCTATCAGTGGTCATATATTTCATTTAATTAATACTATACCATCAATTTTTGTGATTTAATATCAATAATAATAATAATTAATCTAAAAATGTAGTTTCTCTTTTGTGATAATTATAGATTGCAAGAGTTCAAATTTTGTTCCCATAATACCACACAGTATTGTCATAACTTATTTCATTGAATTAATTAAGTCATAATTTGTATTTTGTATTCTTTTTTAAAGTTACTCTGCTAGGCAAGGAATTCGCTTAGTTTAAGCAGCTCCTGCGTGACGAACTTTTTTAAGTTTGAAGAAATCGGATTCCCGTTGCACCTTATCGTCTGATACTAAGCACAGACTGAGAAACAGTGTAACAGTAGTTGGAAACAATCTAGCAATGCAGTATATTCATGCTTACACCTCCGACTAACTAAGCACTTGTTACTCTCAACCTGCTGTTTCTTTAAATACAATTTAGGGGATATTTAATGACGACCATCTACCTAAAACTCTCACACTTGCAGAAATAATAATAATAATAATAATAATAATAATAATAATAATAATAATAATAATAATAATAACAACAACACTTGTTACTCTCGAGCTGCTGTTTCTTTAAATATATTTTAAAGGATATTTAATGACAACCATCTGCCCAAAACTCTCACAATTGCAGAAATAATAATAATAATAATAATAATAATAATAATAATAATAACAATAATAATAATAATAATAATAATAATAATAATAATAATAATAATAATAATAACACTTGTTACTCTCGAGCTGCTGTTTCTTTAAATGTATTTTAAAGGATATTTAATGACGACCATCTACCTAAAACTCTCACACTTGCAGAAATAATAATAATAATAATAATAATAATAATAATAATAATAACAACAACACTTGTTACTCTCAACCTGCTGTTTCTTTAAATACAATTTAGGGGATAT
This sequence comes from Metallyticus violacea, assembly GCA_030762175.1. Lineage (NCBI taxonomy): Eukaryota > Metazoa > Arthropoda > Insecta > Mantodea > Metallyticidae > Metallyticus > Metallyticus violacea. The sequence continues at coordinate 21,665,191 of CM060840.1, read as the reverse complement.
TTAATGACGACCATCTACCTAAAACTCTCACACTTGCAGAAATAATAATAATAATAATAATAATAATAATAATAATAATAATAACAACAACACTTGTTACTCTCGAGCTGCTGTTTCTTTAAATGTATTTTAAAGGATATTTAATGACAACCATCTGCCCAAAACTCTCACAATTGCAGAAATAATAATTAATATAATAATAATAATAATAATGAGAATAATAATAGTAATAATAATAATAAAGGGAAAGTACCACCCACTTTTATTTTTGCCTCTTTGAGGACAATCCTTACTCCTTGTGTTTTCAAGACACATATTAGTAGATAGATAATATATTTTTTCATCCTACACAACCATGTAAAGCATACATCTTAAGTAGTTATTTATATATTTTATTTATAGTAAACATGTGTAATTATTCTCTCAAAACCAAATGTATTGCAAGTATGGCTTCCCAATATATTAAGTGGAATTGCTGGACAGGAAAGAGAAATAAACCAAGTAAGACTAAATCGAGCGAGTTAAACTATATTTCCATGTTTTGCTAACGCACAGATTTTCTAAAACTGCATAAAAAAATTAAATATAGCTCTCAGGAGGAAGTCTATAGACTATTTTCGCTTTAATTTACAGTGATCTCAAACATAGTCTGCTCCTTCGCATTCAGTACAGATATATGACACCACATTTTACACATTCTTCTGCTCGCTTGTCTTTCAAAAATGTTCCATTACAGAAAAAGCACTCCGCGTCCTTCTCGTTTGCCTAAGGTTCTCGGCCAATGGGCACATGATCATCAGAAACTTCTTTTTTGTCATATTCATCACGAGCGTTCTTTTCTTTCTTCCTCTTGCGGTTTTCATCTTATTTTGTGTATCAGGAAGGGATGTCTGAACAAGTCTATCTTTATTGTTCCTGCGTTTCTTCTTCCCCTCTGCTAAATTCCTTTTATATTCCTAAATATGGACGCTGCCATATTACCATCACCGCCGTGCTACACAATAACTTAAAAGAAATATATTTTCTACTAGCTAAGCAGATTTTCAAATTAAATTATTAATAAAACTAGCTCATGTACTACATTTCCGGAAACACAGGATCCTCAATAATAAATCATAACATAATATGCGTTCTTTAAATATAAAGAATAACTTCGTTAATACGTAAAACACAATGTGTCTACAATACTTGCAAGAAGAGCTCACAATACTTGCAAGAAGAGCTCAGCAGCACAACTGGCATGTTAATAGTCAGGATAAGAATATTTGAAATAACATTCACTAGATGTCAGCATAATACAAGACCAAAAAGTAGGGGTGCCATATTATTAGTAAGAGCCATATTATCACCCTTTTCTCTAATAATAATAGCCCATAGTTGTTGTTGTTGTTGTTGTTTTAAGTTTACATCCGCGCTTTCTCTTCTGTCCTTATGATTTGATCACAGGGAAAAAGCATGCACTTGGGAAAACCCGGTCCTTACTAATGAGAGAACTACACACCATTATCAAGAGACCTCTGTGCAGAGCTCGTGTTGCTACGGCTTTTGAAATATCAACGACTAAGGAACATTGTTCCGCACCTCGCCTTCGGACTTCTTTACTGCTATCGATCTTACACTTGAGGATTGTGACATTTAAGCCTGTTACTGGATGCGGAAAGAGACATCTATCTGCTCGGACACGTGATAATGAGGGGCATGCCCCCAGTCCAGGTTGAAAGGAATCCGAAAAGAGAAAGAGTGCAAATGTCACACGTCAACAACTTTCACTAGAGAGAGAAAAGCGCTGTGAGGTTTTACTAGCTTGTCTGTCGTCAGCAATGTTGAAAGTCCTTGAGGTTTGATACAAAGGATCGTTACCTATAAATGCTAATACTGAAATCATTGTTTTTAATTTCAGAAACCTCTGCTTAGAAAGTTAATAGCTTTGCTGAATGTCTTGAATTATAATTATTATTTCCCGGAGACATTTTTATATTCTTTATCCATTTGTGTTTCATAAGAATCCAAACAAAATACTCAGTTCATTAGTAATGTAAAATAATTTGTAAAAGTTCATAAGATATTGTCACAATAATCTCTTGTTGGATTAGTTGAATATTCGCTATTTAGTATTTTTTAACATACTATACTCTAGGATTAGAAACGTGCTGTTCAAACGACACTAAGTGGTGTGAAGCTCAAGACTCCTAAGTTTTATAAACCCCGCATGCTCCGACTCTTATAGCGATTGGCTTTGAGTGATGTCGTATAAGCGGATGAAGTCTCCAGCCGCCGTATCGGTCATCAGATAATTGGATTTGATTAAACATTAATTTTTATAAATACAAATATTATATTACTTCACATTCACTAAAATGTAATAACATACAAACCTTGTGGTAGAAAAAAATAAAGTAAACAAATTAGTCATCTAGTCAAATTAACTTCATGTGTTGGGCTATAGATTATAGGTTGTAAGGTTATAGAAAAGGCTAAAAGTATAGTTGCCATAACAATACAGTTAAGCAGCATCTGTGTATCTCAACGTGCACTCCTAAACATCTTCTCCGTCTTATCTATCTTCTCGTTTTCAAAATCTGTCTTTCTCTTATAATCATTACGCCAATCATCACTTTACTTATCATCATTCACCGTAGCTCGTCCCTGAAATGCATTGCCATGGGATGTCAGAGATTGCCAAACTATAGGAGCATTTCATAAGAAATTGTTTAATGTTATTAAAAATAATTGATTACCCTAGATTCAGATTCTTTTTGTTACAATACATGCTTTTTATGTTGTTGTGCTATTTATTATCGTTATTATTTTATTACTATCATAATAAATAGTACGTTTAGTATTGTTAGTGTTTTTAATTTTATGTTTTGCTTGTATATTTGTTTCCACTTTCAGGATTTACGTAGGTTGATATATGTACGAATTGTCTTATTGGTACTTGTTATATATTATTGTACTTTTATTTTCTTATTTTTTTTCAATCTTAAATTAATATTTTTCTTTGTTCATATTAATGTATTAGCATACATTTATTTGTATACATCATGTTATACATTGGTTTATATAAGTTCGAGTATTGCTAACTTTATTGTTAATGTTGTGATTGTAATATTGTAGCTAATTATTTCATTACTAAGTTTCATGTAATTATTATTAGAAGGGTAGAGCGGAAGAGAAGGCCTAGTGGCCTTAGCTCTGCCAGAAAAAAATACATAAACAGCAATCGATCTGCCACTGCTAGAAATATGATATTCGTTTTAGGTGAGGATCAGTGTTAACAGATTTTAGTTATACCTTTATGAACAAATGGATCTTGTAACTTAAACTGCTATTCTTTCCAATTTTTATTTAGAACGTCTTTGTGTCGTAACTTGATGTTAAGTGTCGGATAATAAGTCCGTTTTTAGTTGTGTATTTGAATGGAAAATCTCTGGTGCAGATTGAAATGTCCAGTGTTGATATCTTGATAAGTGATTTAGAGTCTGCTGGCCGCAAATATTAAGAACTTTTCTTCATTCTCTGACTAGCCATCATATTCTAAGATACTTTTCGGCTATCATGTTCACTGTATTGGTAGTCCTAGTTCACGAGGCAGATTTTCTCTTTTACTGAGTATTTTAATGGTTGATTTCTTTTGGACTCTTGATGTTCGCTTCACTTGACAATCTTAGCAATTCATTTTGAACTATAAAGGGAAAAGGTCCTCTAGAATTGCATTCTATTTCTTGCATTTCCTTCATACATAGTGTCTCTTAGATTTTTTCCTCAATCTGCTGATCCATTGGTTCCATAATATTCTGTTTCCATGATACACTTCCAGTCATCACAGTACCATTTCGAATGGTTTGTGTGTAGCAGTGGAGAAGTGTGGATTTTTGTATTGAGTGGAAAGGAATATAGAAATTAACGAAAATGCAATGTATGCTAAATATACCGTGAAAATAGATATTTAAGTGTTATAATAAAATATTTCAAAATTGTGGCTATAAATTATTTAGGTGACAACTGAATTAAATTATATGGAATATTAAAAAAGTTCATGTTTCATGATTCACTCTTAAGTCTGTTTGAGTTTGAGCTAAATATTCAGGTCCTTTATCTATACATGTACATCAGTCGCTCTTGAGTGAAATCTTGAGCTTTTTCTCATAATTTATCTTTATATGGATAAAGATAAATAGAAGAACTCAACGAGTTCGAAATATAGCGATTTCAAGTGTGACTTTTTCTTACTGTTTTTATCTATTCTACTTTTATAATTACTGTTAATTTGTTACATTGTTAATACTGTTACTTTATTTTTATTTTATATTATATATATATATATATATATATATATATATATAATCCTAATGAGATACCTCGCCATTCCTCTGCAAGTGACAATTACTTAGAAATAGAGGATCAGTAATTATAAAGTAAGAGTTACCAATCTGTTGTAAAATAACGTTTTAAAAATAGTCTTTGTAAATGGCACTTATTCTTAAAGTAATTACACTTCTATACTACCACAATACAATAAAATAGAAAATTGCTACCTTTCAAATTGATAACTTATGCATTCTGGTATTTCTGTTAGGCTTCAGGTTCTACAAAATCCCAGAAGAAGGCAGACATAATCAATTAAGATGAGACAAAGGCTGTTACACGCAGTGAACATGGGGTTTAACATTAGTTATTATCCCTAACTTAATAGAACTTGAACAGTGACCTCCATGGTAACCAAAGCTGTTTCTTCTTCTTTCCATATCAAGGCTGGGAGTGTTTCCGTATTAATTCACTGTCATGAACAAACCCATTGTTTAAGTTGCTAAGGTCGACGAAACAAATATCGGCTGGGATATAATAGTGGGGTAAAAATAAATTTAAGTGTACTCTTCATACATATAACCAAATTTTCCTTTGACCATTAACTCAGAGAAAAGTTAATAGATCATTTAAAGGAACAAACTTCTGAGTCTTAACTAAACTAACTGCATCGGCTATCTGTTTCCACATATCAAATAGCATCTTGTTGTTTCTCAATTTTCCTTTGGTGATAGTTTTTTGTCATTTCTTCCATTCGAAAAAGAATGCCTGGATTGTATTCCACAAGTATGGTGTAAATGGAGTTGTAACTTGCAGCTATTAGTATAATTGTGTTCGGCAATTTTTTTTCTGTACTTGTACTTTACAATTCCACACTTATAAGTGTACAAATACTTATTTTTTTTCTTTTCTTCTCTTCTTTCTCTTCTCTCTCTTCTCTCTCTCTCTCTCTCTCTCTCTCTCTCGCATAGAAGTATTAACCATGCTCTTATAATTTGTATGGATTTCTCTACAAGTGTAACTTCAAGTATAGTACAATTTTAATAAGGAATCGGTTAATCTAAGTATTGACGAGAGTGATGGTTATAATAATGATTAAATTATTGGCGTGTGTTTAAAAACAGAATAATTCAATATATGAGTACAGTAATGATTTAAGTTAAGTATAATGTGTGTTATTTAAGAGGTAGATTTTATTAAACGCTTGTACTTAGGCATTTTTCTATTAAATATTTTATTCAATTTATTCTATTTTATTGGGGTAATTATTTTAAGAGATTGTACAAGAAATACTATTGATTTATGTTGTGTAGCTGCTATTTTCAAGGTCAAATTTATTAAATGTGCATATTGTATTTACAATTATTATTGTTTAATAAATCATGTTGGAACTGTAAGCCACTCTTCTGCCATATTATAAAGTTACCTTCCTTTTTATAATCCCATATGCAGGGGATTTTTCTTTCAGTAAATTTCCAAGGCTGAAAACTAGAAATTATATTAACGGGAGGCTATCGAATCTTGATTATTGGATCATAAAACTGTAATACTTATCAATATTCAGCCAAAAAGTAATATGCATAATTCTGAACACGTATTACAACCATGCCAATCAAAGCTGAACATAATGTACGAGTTTTTTATATTAGCTCAAGGCAATTTTATGTGAAGCAGACGGTGACTTTTAAATGAAGTCTCATTATGTTCACAGAATATTAACTTTATAATACTGATATGAGAGTGGTTTTTAGATTTTTTCACTTCCTGTAAAATTAAGATTTATGGGTGTGTCTGGTTTTGAACGCAAGCTTCTCAGTTAATCTCTACATTCCGAAATTCAACATGCAAGGCTTATATTCTCCTTGTTAGTATTTTTTTTTTTTTTTTTTTTATAATTTTGTATAAGCTCCTCCTCTTGTGTGGAACGTTGTTTTATTCGTTATTCTTTCCTGCAGCCCCCTGCTTTATGGAGATAATTTACCATAGAATGGTGGTTAGAAAAGAAGACTAAATCCTCGCTCGGTTTAGGTACGGAGGGATGACAGAGGCACACTCTACTAGGAGCTGTGACATAATCAGATCTAAAACTTTTTATTTTCCATTTGGGAATATAAACTGTCCCTCTTGTATGGGTATGAAGCCTCCCTGGTGGTTTTCTTGGTATCAAAATGTAAATCTTTTATGGAGCGTATAGGATTAAAGCAAACGGTGGTCTGTAAACTGAAATGGCAGACTCATGCAGACTCTTTAAGAGTGCTTTGAAAAAATGAGCGACTGCAGCGGGTAGTTTCTTTAAACACAAAGTCTTATAATATTAAGAAAATACTTGTCCTTTTGTGTATATGTGTATATTAGCAATTAGTACAGTACAACATAAGCAGCTGCAACGTTGAAGACCAACAGATTGCATCAAGACATCATCAGCCGAGCAGCATCCAGAAGAGAATTGAACTCAACCGGGGTCAAATTGACTCTAGTAGGGAGTCCGTATTTTAAAATAGTGACTCCCTAACGGAGTCAGATTGACCTCTTTGAAGTGAACACAACGTATGAAGATCCAGTGCGAAGAGACAACACCAAAAACATAATCCTCAACATGATATGCTTAGATTTTAATATAGTTAATTATAATAGGGTCTTATTTTTTGATATTATTGTTGATTCAAACATATGTTTTCTTAAAAGAATTAAAGCTAAGGTGATTAAGTTTAAAGCTGCAATCTCTAAATATACCACATTGCAGTTCGAAGAATTCCTTACTAGTTGCTTATCAGTCTTTCTGTTTCTTTGAGAATTGCATACAGTTAAAACAGAACGGTTTTATGTTAGTGTTTCTTCTTCTAGAGAGTTGTATCCACACTTTGTGAGAGTTCTCTCATTGGCAGTGACTCAAATGGTACAGTCGCTAGACAGTTCTACTAGCCTCTTAACCGTCAGTACTGAATACCTCCCATTACTACTAGGAGTTAATATTGAAGCATAAAAAAATTAATAAAGTTGGAGCTGTGTTTATACAAATTATGCATCGCGTGTGCACGGAGTTTCCACACCCACTCTGCTGGCAAACTAATCAATTTGCCACTCGTACAGACATCCCCAGAAGTAATCTATCTCACCAATGCACCTGTGTTGAATTTCTTGTCGTTTTACCGCCGCGGATAATTTCTCTTATATAGTACGATAATTTAGCGTGCTTATAATTCAGAGGTACTTACATTGGATTTGACAGATGAAATGTAGTTATCCACAAATAGTAATGTTTTACATCACATGTTTGGAAACGTCCGCCATTTTCCTGTCGCACCATGTTCACACCCTTCGTGGATTTTGGGTTAATGGGTTTATCTTTTGCATAATGACTTGCTCCAGGTCTTGTACAATTCGTGGGTTTACTCGATATACATGTCACTTCATTAAAAAAAGAAAAGAAAAAACTCTACAGAAAGAAGTATGGTGACGATAAGTCAGGGTAACGAGGGGCCACAGGCCTTTTGAGATCAAGCGATCATCAAACATTTCTTAAAAATTCCATGGCGTTTCTGGATGTAAGGCACGTTGCCCTGCCTTGTTGCAGATGTGACTATTGCCAATGTTAATGTGCTCAAAACAAATGATGTGTGCGATAAAATTATAGTATTGTGGAGAGCAGAAGAAGGTAATGTGGCAACAATGAACCTTCTTTCATGCTTTTAGGCAACGACTATGAAGAGTGTTTGTGTACGGAAAAGTACATGTCAGTAGCAATGTAGTTTTAAGCAAGTAATCTGTGTATTTGGTTTATTGTTAACAGCAATGGTAAATCAACAAATTACTTTAAGTGACAATTTTTATTTACTTCGCAGTTAATAGAATAAAATTCCTTCCGGTTTATACATACAACAACTCTCTGACGATTTGTTTTAATGCGAGTATGGTCCATTACACTTATTACTCTGGTGGAATTACCCTTAGGAGGTGCAATATAAACGAATAAAATAATGATATAACGACGTTCCACAACGTAACGAATGGTAATCTATAATAACGAGGTTATAATCAAAAGTTAACGCTTATCTAAAAAGGACAGCGAAATCATCAGGGAACTTGATTAAGCTTTTTCTTAAAACTGCTGATGGCACAGTCCATGCCTTAACATTCACGGTATTGCCACAGTATAAAACGATATTCTTATACTGTGGAATTAAATTTACAGCAAAAATGCACCGACTTCCAATAACGTCGGAAATAGTTAGCTGCATTGTGATAAAGGACAACCTCTCGCTTCGTGCTCAACTAAATGTTCGATGTCGCGTAACAAGTTCCTTTGAGAAAGAAAAGCGTGTTATATAACTTGCTTCTCGAGTGTCTCATATGTATTACTGCGATCAAGCAAAATGTGAGGAAGAGAGTGCCGTTGAACTATGGGGGCTGTTGAACAAATAAAGATCATACGTTTTTACCATAGTTTCTCGCACTAAAAGTTAACTTAACCATATTTTGTTAGTATAACGCATAATGAACATATGGTACAACAGGGTGTCTGATAATCACTCCCTGTTTGAAAGTGTTTCAATTTATTTGCTTATTAAACAAATTATTTAGAACTAGATTTATTATAAACATCATTCCTTGAGGTTTTGTTTGATATCCTTCCACATAAGCCCCAGCATTCTCTACGTATTTCCTTAAGCGAACTGGTACGTTCAATACTGCTGCTGCAAAAGGTTTCATGAAACATTGTTTATCACATCGGTTATTGTTGCTTCCAGTTCATCCGAATTCTGTGGTTTTCTCTCGTCACCTCTTCCTTAGCCCACCCCCAGAGAAAAAAATCACATTGCGTTAAATCAGGGCTGCGGGCAGGCCATTTATGTGCACCAGGTAGGCCAATCCAACAACCTGGGAAGTGATCGTGTAGGCAATCACAGGCAGCAATTACAAAATATGCGAGTGTCCACCATGCATAAAGTGAAGCTGTGGATTGTTCACTCTGAAATTACTGGGTACACACAATCTTGCACCATTTGCAGATATCTTTCGACATTCATTGTGTTCCGTAAAAGATAACTGTGGATGGCGTGATACTACACCATACTGTCATCTTCGGATGCCCCTGTGCTTTTTCAACATTTATGTGGGTTTATGGCTACTCAATAATGACAGATTTGTCTGATTACAAAGCCACCAATGTGAAACACCGCCCAATCAGACCACAGAATGTTCCCAAAAAGTTCAGGCCAATCATCGTTCCAAACCAGGGAAAAATCTGCACAATCGTCTGCACACGCACAGTTGCTACACACAATGTGACTTCCATGGCCTAAAATACAGATGTTTCTTTAGAATAGTTGAAACTGAATAACGTGAAAGACCACTATCATGTGCTCCTTGACACAGTGATTTCTTGGGACTTTTAGTGAACATATCACGAACTCTGTCAAACTGATGTCCTCAGAAGTTATTGCTCTTCTTGATCGCCTTACATTCCCGACACTGTCTGTTGTTAGTAGCTTCCTGTGGCAATTTTTAATTGTTTTTGCATTCAGTATTGCATGCATTGCACGTTCAGCCCTCCTTTGCTTCGTATCATGGATACCCAGGTCTCATACCGAGCTGCTATTTTGGCCCTCTCTTCAATGCTCAAGACAGGCGGCATTTCAACTGAAATAAAAGAAAAAGAAAACCTGAATTAATGGAGAGTGGCGCCAGCTTTAACAAAATTGAGCGTTAAATAGAGAAATGATAACAATTTAAAAATACGGAGTGACTTATTAGATACCGTGTGGTTTCATTGTTATCAATTCCAGTTCCCGCCTGTGAGACGTGTGAAAGTAGAGGCATATTCAATTCCACCTACAGCAAAGTGAGGTGACACGCGACAACAATACGCTGCTCTTTGTTCTAAATAAATGTTAACCTGAGGTCTATGCAAAGTTACAGGTGGCCTATGGAGAGTTTCCCCCCCCCCCTCTACACAGCTCCAAGATGGTTTAAAATGTTAAACGCGGGGAGGCAATCAATGGCAAAGAAAGGTAGACTCCACTTGTGCTCTAACGAAAGAAAACATTAACAGCGCTGCTGTCATTCTGAGAGAGGGTCGTCGAATACTGAACATTTCACTGTTGGTAACTGAAAAGTTGTGCAGGTTTGGATGAAGTTGAAGATGTTACAGAAAGATGCTGAGTTTCTTTCAAATGTAATGACTGCTACTGAAATCGTTACATCAATTGACCCTGAGAGCAAGCAGCAAAGCTCTGTATGAAAATCTGCATCATCACCAACAAAAAGTAAAACTGGTTGCTTCTGTTGCGAAAGTTATAATCATCTCTTTTTTTTTTTTTTTTTTTTTTTCGATATTCAAGGAAGGGTTTACCAGCATGTCTACTTATACACACCACTGTAATTGGGCAGTATTACAGAAATGTCCTGAAAGCTCTGCAATAACATATCGCAGTCAAAAGGCCACATTTCCGTGCAACAAGCGGATGCTGCACCACAATAGTGCACGACCGCATATAGCAAATATTATTGCTGAATATCTCACAACAATCAACGTGAAGTTTATTCTCACCCTCCTCTACAGCTCAGATTTAGCCCCATGTGACTTTTTCCTTTTCCTCAAATTGAAGAAACAGTTTCGTGGGAGGCGTTTTCCATCATCAGAAGCACTGGTGAAGGCAGCTGTCAAAAATGGTTTCTAGTATGTCTTTAAAGACTGGCAGAAACGCGACTGGTGCATTACATTAACAGTGACTATTTTGGGATAGATCAGCAAAATTGTAGGGACAAGTAAAGGTATGCGTAAAAAAATTATGATCGTTCTTTAGTGCTCAGTTTTCATATTAATAAATATGTGGGGAACTGTCTCCATATAAATATAGAGAAGATGCTTCACTGAATAATACGCCCCGCTCTTGTGCACTGTTATAGATTGAGAAATATCAGCCGTTAAACATTGCCTACTATTAGCCATCTCTTCGCAACGCAGCAGCCATATTGTTTAACACAAAGCATTATCTAAATATTGTTTTATGCATTGGCCCTAATTGAATAAGAGTATTGTTATAAAAGGTTTATTTCTCAAAGTAATTTACTTCTTCATTTAAACACTTGTTCCATTTTTACGAGCCCCTGAAAACCAGTTGCATAATTCTTTTAACTGCTGTCGGAACCAAGTTTGACTTCTTTTTCTAGCACATTATCATCGGAAAGGCGCTCCCTCGCAACAAGATGTTATTTAAGGGAACCGAACAAGTGAAAATCGGTCGAGGCTATATGACGTTTTTCAGCATCTTTGTGGTCTTCCTGACGACATAACACGCTTTTCCATGCAACAGTGGCACAGAGTTTATTAAGGATGTTATAATAGGAGTAGGTCATTGTGGTGAGTGCAATTAGTAGTAGATACCCTTCGACAATCTCAAAGACTGTCAACATCACTTTTCACTTTAATCTATTTACTACTGGTGACGCAAGGTGTTTCCATAGCTTTATCCTGGACTTATGCACGTCAGTATGACTCGTTACCTATGACTACCGGGCTAGCATATTATCCCCATGAGGCGCTCTGTAGTGCCAGGCCTGTTCTGGAGCTTTTATGTATGGTGTCGGCTAGCGCGAGCAATTTGTGAATCCTTTCTCTTAGGTGAAGCTGTAGGCCAAACTGTGTGAACTACTAACAGCAGCTGTTACTGTGTTGTTCGATTGTTATTCTGTTATTTACTCAGATCAGGTCCTCAACTCATTGCACCTTTGCCTCCGTGGCAGTTCCCATGGTCGCTCGAATTGTGTTCGTCTTCGATACATCTCCGACCTTCGCTTTAGATTTCGCTTTAACCCCCATTCGGTTTTCAGGTATGCCTTCATTCCTAATGGGCCGATTTCCCTGATTTTCATAAAATATTTTTATTATTTATTTTAATCAAATATACGGTTCATTGAGGGAAAAAAAACAACAAATGCGACTGCTAGAGCGACTTATGTTTATTTTCGCTTTAGACTAGCCCCCCATCCTAATGATCCAATTTTGCTGGTTAAAGAATTCGACGAATTGTTTGTTAATCGTTGGTTATAGACTGAGTTTCATCGAGGAAAAAAAATTGCGACCGCTAGAGCGTTAACACATACACACACATGTATATATGCATGTATAGATATGTATTTTTTTTTACTGTCGTTTGCGGTGCCTAGTTGGTAGAATGGATGAAGATTTGAAGAATTTTTTCAAAAATATTTTGATGAGCTCAACCGCAATTCCTTCAGAATTCCCTAATATAGGGAGTATACAGAATGTTTCGGAAATACTTTTAAAAACTTTAGTGACGGGTTCCTGGCACCAAAACAAGGGAAAAAAGTCCATATAAACACAAGTCCGGAAATCTTAGTTTTTAATTATTAATGGAAGTTTACTTCAGTGCGTTTCAATCATACAACTTAAGTTCGTAACCCAAAATAAAATTCATTTTGTTAAGTAATGAAATGATGTTATCGATACAAGTTTGCTTGGTGAGTCAGTCATTTTTGTGATTTGGTAATAACGCTATTAAAGATGTGATAGAAATAGTCGTTTTAACTCTGGGTAAAATTTCATTAATAACTCAAAAACTAAGGATTTCCAGACACATGTTTATATGAACTTTTTTCTTTTCTGCTTCTTCTTTTGGAAAACTTTCATTAATAACTGATATAACTAATAGTTTCTGGACATATGTTTATATGATTTTTTTTTTTTCTTGTTTTGGTGTGAGGAACCCACTACCAAAGTTTGTGAAAGTATTTCCGAAACATTCTGTATAATGATTTCTGTGGAGACAAGACATTGTGCTGCAGATTCCAGACTTTAATCGAAGGATTATCGACAAGTTTGCTACCATGAAAACAAGGAGAATGAATGTTTCTGTTTAAATAGTTGCGTTGGTTCGATAGTTTTATTAAATTCTCTCACTCTTTTTCTCTTTCTGCTGTGTATGTTCAAGACACTGATATTATGATTTTGAATGTTAGCGATTTATATTTAGCAGTTATGCATTCTGGGTGTATGCTCTGCGAGCTGCAGCTATGGTTCATTGATATGAAATGAGCAATAGAGTATTGTAAATTATTTATAAGATTACATTACATTTTACAAATTATATTCCGAAAACGTGAACTTCGGCAATATTTGTGGTATAAGAATATAAGACATCGTTGCACTGCTTCCAGACAAGTATTGCTTTTTTGCTTATATATCATGATCTGAGGGATACCAACATTAGGTGGGATTGACCGTTTTGATTGCCCCCCCCCCCCGCAAAAAAATTCTTTCTACAAATCCGCTGTTATTGCTGCATGGTGATCGCCTTTAAATAATCTCTGAACTCAATTTCTCTCTTCAATTCAGCATATGTAAAAACATTTTAATTCATTCCACATTCAAACATCTTTGATGACGCATTTCGTGGTCCACTGTAATTTGTTAATAAACCATAGGCAGTTGAAAAGAAGGTTCTTTGTTTTCCTATATTGCGTTTGCAATGTTCTGCAATAAGTTAGAAGCATAAAATAAAACGGTACAAAAACTAACTTATTGTACGTCAAAACTGAAGGTCTCCTTTCAGCGATATAACCAACATGTAAAGTGAATTTAAAGCAATGTTTTATCGCAAAATCTCTTTTAACTACAGACATTTCCTCCTAGAGATTACATTGACTTTGACTGAAATAATAAACGAGTACATTACACTTGCATTATTTTTTTCTTGTAAAGCAGCTCATGTTTTGTTAATTACAAAATTGTTAGGGTCAATTATTCCACGGTATATCATCTGAAAGTACTGAGGAAGGAAAGCTTCTATTAGCAGCATTATAAAAAGTTTACTTGTTAAAGAAAGTAATTTATGAAATTTAAAAAATGTGTGAATTTTAAAGCATTCTTCTAAAACTGGCATTATTTCAAATTTACACAAAGCTGAATTCCTGAGGGCAACCATTTATAAAATAGTTTTTATTTTATCAAATTTTAATTTGGCACTTTATGCTTCATACAAAACATTCTTTGCAATGAGGATACTAAAATGCAGTGTCGAAACTATTATGTTATACTTAAAACCGCTTCATAATGTAATATAGCCTAGCTTTATTCTAAAGGACGCAGTATCTTGACATAAACATATAGCTAATGCATCGAGATACTAATTGGCGTCTGCAGTCATAGCGTGAGTTCTCTAGATAATAGAGCTATGGAGGTAATGCAGAGATGTTCATTACATTAGTCAACCAGCGCTTTAGATTCATGTTTGGGGATGCATTATCATCTCCTCAATGATGATCCAGTATGTTCAGTTAACTTAAATAAAGGTGTAAGTAAAACTTACACGACCAAGATAATATAAGAATGAGGTTATTTGAGTTACGGCCGATGGAGTGCGATTGCATACTGGAAGAAGTGTTGTCAAGATCTATAATGCATGTGCAGGTATCAGCTTATAGTTAGTTTTAGGGACTCTTTGTCAGCAAGTGACTGTGCATTCGTGTATTATTTGGTGTTTTCATTGTGAAAGCGTGTGCTAATTGTTCTTCGTTAGTTATGCCTCTACATAAATAGTCTTGAAGAACGTGTTTTATGTATAATACACATCTGAAAACGAATTCTTGCAGAGAAACGAAAGTCCATTCGTAAGCAAATATCCTAAAATTCATGTTCCTGATAGAGCCGACTTGTTAAAAAGTTATAAGAGACAAGACTTGTCAATGACAAGAAAAATGTTCCGAACCGGCTTATTCTTACTAAGAAAAAGTTATATGAAGTACAGGAATTTCCTACTTAGATGCCGGCAATGTATTGCCGCTGAGGGGCATCATTTCATTATAACACAGGTTATACTTATTATCATAAAATAATTTTATGCTTTCAGTAAAAATGCGTATACCAAAATAGTTTTAAAAAAATATTATGGAAATTAAAGGCAAGATTGATTTTTTTCTTTGGTTCACCAGGCCAATGCCTTATTTTAAACTATTAAAATACTAACTTTATGCGTGGCGACTCTATCTCTCCTTTTTGGGGTTGCGGCTTCCATATTTTCTCAGTAATTGAATTTATTTCCACAGAATTAGTACAAATGATTATAGAATTAATTATAATCTCATTTTTAAAGTATATATAAGAAATGTAACGAAAGGAAAATAAATGCATAAGATTTAAGCTATAATTCCTTATCGTACAAAAACTTTTTCTTCTTTATCAGTATCTCTATTTTATTAGAACTGCTTTTACTGTCCAGGTCCTATTATATCTTAACCTCAAAGGTTATAGATGTTTAAAGTTCTAATAAAATAATAATAATAGTTTTAATCATAGGAAATTTTTTCTAAATTATCCTATCTTGTTTATTTTTCTTAATCACGTTTCCCTGACTCGTCCTTAGAATCTTTCTAATCTCTTAATATCTAATTCTTTCCCTTTTATTCAACATGATTCTTAGTACAATTTCTTTTGGTATTTTTTCCCAATTTTTACACCATATTTACTTTGCCAGTAAGCAGCCGTGGTCAGGCAGGCAGTAACTCAAATAATCCGTGTTATAGCAAATCATACAAGAGTTCTGACCAAATAATTAAAGAATTTATCTTGACTTTTGTACCTATAGAAGAAGGATTATTTCAAAACGTATTTTGCAATAAAACAAAGCAACATTCTATAGGTTAAAAACCATAAAGGCGGAGGGTCGTTTCTCCCTTCAATCCCACTTGAATCTAATTCACCACTCCAAAAATTGTGAATCTATTTGATTTTGCATCACACATGTTTATTTAGTGAATCTTAACTTGGTCATTTCTTTCTCTGCTATACTGCAGTATATCTTCCGTCATAATTCAATTCCAGAGATACCTAGAAGACAAAATAAAATTATAAAATACAGAAATTACTAGAAAAACTGATCAACAACTCATATAAAACATTGTTACACATACCAGCTAGGTACTGTTAATTCTGCTACAAAAGACTGACAACTGAGTTTATTTCTTGCAGGGTAAGGTGGTTTACAAAAGCCTGGAGATGAAATACAGTTACAGGGTGTACACAAATGATTATAGCGGTTTTAAACTTGTGTTTTTTCTCTTCGATATATAATATAATTCTGAATCATGATTTAAATTGAACAAAATCATTATAAGTTTCCATTACACAAATTATATGTGTTGAATATGGGATCTGTTTGCGACACGGCATACATCCAGCCGGTAGTCCATTTCTTGCCACATTACTTATATATCTATGTAAATGATCCAACAGCTGCAATAATCCTCCGTCTCAACTCAGATAGGTCTGCAAGTAGCAGTGGCACATATACACACACGATCTTTTATGTGCCCCCACAGGAAAAGGTCAGGGGGTGAGATGGGGGACCTTGGAGGCCAACGGTGAAAAGCCAAATCGTACGGACCATGACGTCGGATCCAACGATGGGAAAGTTTTGTATTCAAGCATTCCCGCATATCGTTTAGAAAGTGAGGGGAAGCACCATCTAGTTACCAAATTGCATTGTTCTGTTGATCTTATAGTAGAGGAAATTGCCAATTCTGGAGCATGTCTAGATAGATAAATTCAGCAACATTTTATTTCCAAGGTAAAAAAAAAAGTCTATAGACTTGTTCAATTTCGGTGAATCCCCGCACATGCCCTATAATTTCCCTTGGATTCTCCGACACCCCCCCCCCCCCCGTACGAACATTATGTCTGTTTACTTTTCCATTAAGATGAAATTTGCACTCGTCACTGCAAATTGCATGACTAAGGAACTCATCATCTTCCTGTTCCAACATTTCTGTGCAGAAGTTTCTATGGATAACTCAGGATGTAGGACCTGAGGCAATATGGTCTCTGGTAGAGATGTTTTCTGAACACCTTCCACACTGTCATTGTAGCATTTACTAGTTCTCGACTCGCCCGCCGCTTAGATATTTTAGTGCTGATCGCAAAGCCATTCTGACTCTCTCCACATTCTCATCTGACACACGCGGACATTCTTTACAGAGACACCCCGTTGTTTGGATCTGATTGTACCATACGAATGTTGTTATCAAAACAAATGTTCGCCTATACGTCCGCTGATTTGTGACCACTAAATTATGTTTCGCGAATTCCAAGACACAAACAGCTTTTTGTTCGCGAGTTGCCACGTTTTGTTTATTTCGTTACCATGGACAAAAAAAATAATAAATAAAAAAAAATGCGCACGTAGAATTGAAACTTCCACAGTTATTCTAGAATTTAAGTTATGATTAAAAATTATATTTTATACGGCAGAAAAAAAATTGAGTTTAAAACCACTATAATCATTTGTGCACATCCTAAAATATGTTGATTCAAGCTACAAGAGAAAAGTATCCTCCAGACATTGTTTTTACATACACAAACGCATAAGGCAATAGTTGGAAAGGAAGGACTTGAAAAATTCGAGTCACGGCCGATATACCCTTAGAGAGTCTCTGGGATATATATATAAATCAGATGATACAGATTCGTGGTTCCTTGCTATGAGGACACCGTAGTTCAGTTGGTTAGAGAGTCAGCATGTGGTTCGAATCCCGGTGTGACCCGAAGTTTTTCAAGTATGGATCTTCCTTTCCAACTAATGCTCTATAATTTGTGTGAAAGAATTATTTATTTATATGAATTTAAGCAATCGTGATAGGAAATTAAACGTTGACATTTTGGGGGGTAGCCAAACCTCCTAGAGAAGCCACTCCTGATGAACATAACAGTTCTTGTTATAATTTGTGTTTTATGCTACAGTAACCATTTATATTACTTAGTAATATTTTTACTTATACAGGGCTTCCAGAATGTGGCAAGATGTTTTGTTTCTTAGCAGCTGAACAAACCATAGCTAGTCTCCAGTGTCTTGATTTTCAGAACACCAGTAGCGAGTTGTTGTTGTTTTTTTTTTTTTTTTTTTAAGTGTTCATGGTAATATTTTGGGTCGATTAACCCTTCAGTCACTGATTTTTTAATTAGTGTTTAGCGTCCATTTTTACTACTGAGGCACCATAGGCGGTGAACACTGATGGTACATGGGATGAAATAGTAAATTAGGAAAGAATTTTTTTTAAACTAAGGAAGCGTTACAGGTCTAAATAGGGTATCTCCACGGCATTTGCCATTGAGGATTGAGAAAAACCTGGAAAAAAACCTCAGTGAAGAGGACGATCCTGGCGGGAATCGAACCCCAGACCTCTCACTCACGAGTCCGCGCCTTAACGACCTCGGCAACCCGTGGAGGTCAGTCACTGATGAAAAAAACCATTCAGTAACGCACAAGTGCAACGGAAACACCTTGTCGCAGACAATGGACATGTATGTACTTGTAAGGTTTGAGTTTTAACAATTTTGTTGCTGTATGTGCAAAAGACACTGAAACTCTTAACTTGTACTAATCTTAGTAGTGATATTGTTGGCGCTAATTTCGTCCAATTTGTCTTCTGTTAAAACTGCACCTCTTCGCGTGTGTTTCTTGTTTTACACCTCAACCAGTAGTATCAAGTTTATTCACAATATCGTGAATTACAGTTCTGGAAGAAGGCAATTGCCCAGCGAACTTTCTAATAAATTCCTCACGAACGCGACGAGCTTATTCGTATTTATAGTGACATTTGCATACAAAATACTTTGCTCTAATGTATTGCCACCTTCACGAATAAATGTGGACTGGCGAATGCTTGGAACTACATGGACAGACAGGCAGGCAGGCAGGCGACTGTGACAGGGGAAGGATATCGATCTTGGCCGAGACGCTAAACCCAGTGCGAGCGGTGAAGACATATTCTGAAAGCCTGTTATTATCTCTTTATTTTATAAAATATTGTTTACCGGGAAAAGTAACAGCGAATGTAAGCATTAATTTATATGTTTCAACCCTACTTCAGTTACATAAAAATGCAAAAACTAGAAGCATGAAGTTCCTGCCTGTGTGACATTAAAGTTCCATTATGATCAGAGGTAAGAAATATTAGATGAAACATTTGGGCAGTCGTGAATATTTATTTGAGGCATCAAATCAAAGTACCAAAAATTCACAGTAATTATACCGCCGTTAATGATATTTACTATCTCAGAAGCCATCAATGTGAAAATTATAATCTTTCTCTTCTATAAAATAACATATGTTGAAATGTTTACATTTTATAACTCCTTTATACTTAGAGACATTCTAAGAGTGTTTAAAACAAGAATACGCTGTATTTACGAGAATCTAATGAGCCATCGAATGTTATGCGCACTTCTAATTCGAAACTTAATAAAAAGATTTTGCCATATTATTGTACGGCATCTTATGGATAAGCATGTCTACTGCATAGAACAGTCAGAACAAAGTTTATAAGTGGACTATTGT
The DNA here is from genome assembly GCA_030762175.1 of Metallyticus violacea. Taxonomy (NCBI): domain Eukaryota; kingdom Metazoa; phylum Arthropoda; class Insecta; order Mantodea; family Metallyticidae; genus Metallyticus; species Metallyticus violacea. Next base: position 21,645,530 of record CM060840.1, on the reverse strand, counting down.
TATATCTTGGAGAATGTAGGACAAAATCCATCGCTGGTGCTGTTGCCAGAGCTGTTGAAGTAGGTCAAAGAAGAAAAAGTTATTTCTTATGTGTTACTAGTCACAGGTTACACGTTTTCCTCCTTTTATGTACGACTTCCAAAACTATTTCTTCAATGTCAGGACATTTCCCTTTGCGAGGACAGGGAAATTCTTCCTACTAGCTTTAGTTGCAAATAATATTAATTTTTATTGCCAATTTCTTCCCGCCTTTCTGTTACCATGTTTTTCAGCATAAAGAATTACTTTACCTTGAAAGTAGCATCATAAAATGTTCTCCTCTGTTTTCCCTCCATTTTGTGACTACCTGCTATTCAAACACTCTGTGCAATAATAATGAATGTAACAAAGACGAGAATTGCAGCAATGCATCATGACGTAATAAACAATAAATTCGAACGAAGTTGCCGGCGAACTACGGAACGGGGTTTTACTCGAATCTAATGCGCACCACAATTTTGAATACTGCATTTGTACAAAAAAAAAGTGCTCAATAGACTCGCGTAAATGCGGTATTCCTTTTGTAAATGTTCGCGTTAATCTTGATGCATGTTATTGCAGTTCTGAAGAAGTCGTCATGCAGAATAGATTATTAAACGGAATGCTGAAGTGGAACATCGGGGTTTTACTGCTCAAAAATAAACCGGTGGCGAGCTGTACAAAGAAAATGAAAATTGGCGCGGGCTCTTCGCTCTTTTTGTTGGATTTTGTTTCCGTCCTAACATAGGTATAGATGTAAACTATGGACATTTGGCCCATTCTATTAGATTTTGTATCTATCCTAACATAGCTGTAGACCGGACATCGGTTATATTCTGATACATGAGAGTAGCAGGTTTCACCTTTCATTAATGGATGTGATGACTGAGAGTTGCATTTGTGCCATAGAGATACGAATTGAATTACTCCCTGCAGAAAACGTTCTGCGCATCCATTCTCCTGAATTAAACTTTCATCTGTATTCAAGAGCGAAATCATGTTTGCTGTTCCCAGCTAGCGCCCACTTTCCGAATCCCCCGACTGTTTTGTTTTCTTTTTAACTTGTTTTATACATCGCAGGCATATGGTAAATTCAATTATTTTACAAATATTCATTTTAAATCCATTAAACAATATAAATGAATATTTGCCAGGCATATTAAAAAAAAAAAGGCGGTTTCAATTGTCATGCTGGGTGCTATGTCAGTGTTAAAGGTAACAAAAGAAAAAATATAATGTAAATATTTCAACACTAATTTTAAATAAAATGAGATACTACAGTAAAATTGTTTTTGTACTTTTATTTAATAAGCTAAAATGATAATGATATGGTCACAGCAGGTAATAAACTCCACCAATTCAGTTATTGACTGTAGTTCACAGAATTATGCGCATAAAACGACTGTTTCTTCTGTAGTCCTAATTATCTTCTGTGAAAAAGCATTCAATATGTAGTTGCATATATGCGGAATATCGTAAGAAAACTGAGTTAAAGGAAAATTGGCGCTATCTGGAGTGAAAGTCATAACGCCACATTGCATCACTTGCAAATAGAACACACAGTTGTTTATATTTATTAGTATAACCAAATAGAAAATGAAACAGCCGTGATATGTAAATAAAGTAAAATTTAATATGATGGTGATAAACTCCAAAGTTATATGCATAAGATTAATGATAAAGATGAGCAAAACTGTCCTCATACATTGTATACAGCTCTGATTTTTACTCGGATCCCTCATTGCGGGTTTCATAACACCATACTTAATATTCAATGCACTGAACCGAATTCTTCTCACATCTTCCATCATCCAATACCCCAACCATCACCAAAGAAGAGATCTTTCTCACGTTATTTTAAATGGTTGTATATTTGCACCTCGAGTTGAAACACTTAATGTAGATGTGTCTTCTGCAGGCTTAGTGAATAATTTTCTACTAATTTTTCCCGTTCGGCGATTTATTTTTGGTTGTTAACGGATATTATTAGATGATGATTGAATGCCTGAACAGGTCTGAACCGTTTTTGTATTTGGAAAAGACTTGATGTGATCTCTCCAACACATTGATCGAATCAAATGCAGTTTCAAGGTTGTAGTTTCCTCAGAAAGTTATCAGGATGCATTTCAAGAATCCCTCAAATAAGCCTCTTCCTGCTTCTTCGCTTGAAAATGGAGTCTTAATAGTTATGACATTGTGTAATTCTTAGGCTTTCTCATAAAGAAGCTTTCAAGTAACATCAAAACAAGACAAGATAATTCTCTCTTATAACTGTCACAGCACTGAAAACAGGACTGCACCAAGTTTTCTGATGCGTTCCTTAGCCGCCACTCCTTTCAAGGTGTCGTACGATGAATATGCCTCTGCAAGACCTCTATCTGATTCAACAGTTGCAATCACCTCCTACAGGTCCCGAAGATTTTGACAAGGGCTTACTCGTTTTAAAACTATATGAAAGAAAAATAAGAAATGACGATAGTATCTATAGTCTCACCGAGCGGGTGGCTAAGGCGGTTACGCCTAAGAATCTTATTTGGCAAGCCCTGGGTTTAAATCCCGTGGTTTTTACGTGTTATCCTCTAGTCACTTAGCCGTTGGTTCTGTTACAGAGTCCAAAGTGTCAGAGCGAAATGGGCTGGTACGCTGTGATGGTGACATGAGCTTTGTAAAGGTTTCTGCCCCGGCGTCTTGATTGGAAATTGACTTTCCGAGGGACTGGCAATACTCAGAGGGGACCTCCACCGACTTCAGGGTGCTCTATCTAAAAACATGTTAGGAACTCTGTGGAATAACCGCCTGGTGTCTCCCTCATCTCATTCCTTCCTGCAAACCGTGAAGGAGAGGAGTGCCGAAGGTATCACCCCAGACCATCCATCTGTAGTCTCCATTTTGCATTTCAATTAACTTGCTTTGTTTGATCTTTTTAAACAAAAATATTTTACTATTTAATACCAAAACAGCATACGATATTTTGAAACATAAGCATATTTTACGAAAGTATGCTCACCTAGCTTATCTTCAAAAGAGTATTCAATTCTTCTAGATGCCTAAGTTTCACATAAGCACACACGCGCTCTTCACAATGTGACTGCCAATTGAAACTGAAGCTTAAGTTTGCTTCACTACCGGTTTCAGCAAGTAAGAGGAGCTTCTCTTTACAATTCTAGTAACTTTTCGAAGAATTCCCACAGCTAAAACTTTCTTAAGAGATGGTTTATTGCCAGCAGTTACCCTACTGTTGGGTGATTTCTCCTTTAGGGGAAAATTCTACGTGCACTTGGCCGCATTTGACAGATTTCTGCAGTTCTCGACTCGTTCACACACTTGAAAGGTGGCCGGATAGTTGGAGAAGTCAGTACGAGTTTAACTCTAGGAACATACGGATGTGTTCTTGTGTGACAATCAGTATCAAATATTCACTAGGCGCCGTAATATAGTGTAATTACTTCAGTATTTCTCAATTCCCGTATTCCTTTCCCCAAAAAGTATTTATTTACTATTTTATTTACAAAACTTTTTGGATGTACCGGTGATAACTTTTCTCAAGACATTAGTTGCTGTTAAACATTCCAGTGACTATCGTAACTTGTGGAACTGAAGTTGCTGCTTTTGTTATTGAAGGAGCTAATAAATTTATTGAATACTCAATATAATAAATATAGTATACAGAGGTATACAGTCATCTTTTGTCATATAGTATTATGTATTTTAGCGTTTTGATCTTCCTGTAACATATAGCTCTCAGGGTTCCTAACGCGTGCTGCTTTTATAAATAACTATTATTAGACACAAATGTTGCACCACTCACTGCAACAAGATGTATAATATGATTTATAAGAGTTATAGCACCACTATAGAAAATTAACCCTTTCAATAAGCAGATATATATTTCATAAAGTAAGAAAGTGTAAATTTTCAATAATGATGCAGTTATCTGGCCAGCATTTGATTCTTTTGAAGAAAACGCTTATTTATCATGGTAGCGTTTTTCATTAGGAGTTAATAAACAAAGCGAGAAATCAGCATGATACAACAACAGTTTAATAAAGGCTATAAAATGTCTTTTTTCGCCTTCCACTGCTTTCAACGAGAAGAGAAACTGTAGATGGAAGCCTTGACCCCAGGGTTTGGCATCGGCCCAAATGACACATTCCGTGAGGTATGACTGTGATATACAAGCTCACAACTCCACCCACAATGGCAATTCTCAAAGTTCTAAAACGTGCATCGGTGCCTCGTAAAGCAATAGAAGTTGCAGAACTCTGGGATTTTACAGCAATTTATAAAGCTAAATGTTTGCAATTCTAATATCATATCGCAGCCGTCGACTTTCGAACAAAGCACTGAATATATCTTCTTTTCCATAGATATGTGTAAGATGGTTGTATATTTCGAAAAAAAAATTTTTGTTATGATTGCAACACGTTTTTTTAATCACATATGCCTGTTTTTCCTTTTAAGAGTGCGTAACACTGAATGCTCTTTCCATTCCCGGAAAAGAAAATACACTTCATTTGAAAAAAGCAATTTGACCTTGAGAATGGCATTTCAAGGACGAGTTACGGCCGTTACCTAATGTCTCTCTAAGATCACTTCAAATTATATCTGAAGCATTTTTTTTTATTTACCCCTTCGTTTCGGAGGAAAATGGCCGCGACACTATAAATGCCTCACTCTGTATGTTGTAGAACCAAGATTTCTTTCTTGTAGATTTAATTTTACCAGATGAACTTGACCTAACTGTCCCTGTTTTGTACTTTGTTTCCGAGTTTTGGGGTTCTTTGATGGTTATTCAGACTAAGAGTGTTCAGTTCTGTGTACTTTTGTTTCTTCTTTCCGAAACAGGAATTTTTTCAGAACGACAGCTTTGCAGCATGGCAGTTTCCCCTTCACAACTTTACTGTTTTTTTACTTTCAGTGATGGGAGCAGGGTAGAAAGTGAGATGTTGCTTTCATCATTGAGAGTGGAACTTAGTACCTTGATTTTTGTACAATTATAATAATATAAGTACATATATTTACTGTGTTAATATAATAATTATGACATATTGTTTTATTTAATGCTAGGCCGTTGGCCATTTTGTGCTCAATGCTGTATAAATAGATCATATTAATTCCACATTCCTTGTAAGCACCAAATTGCTTGTCTCTCACACCACACGGTAACTGCTGAGGTAGAACAAAGATCCAGCAGTCAGGAAAGCTTCCCGGTCCTACTGGTGTATCCATCTTCTGAGTTTAGAACGTAAATCTTAGAAAATAGAATTAGGTCTTATTGATTCCAGGCTGTATTGAGTATACTTACCTTAAATTGTAAAACGTGTGTTATTGGATGAAAAATACACTATTAAGAATAACAATCGCGCTATTTTTTCTATAGAGATTGATTTTAAAAAATTTACTTAATAACTCATACAACCACACGTCGGTCCTGGTGGTGTAGTGGTTACAATGCTTGCCTCCTACACCCAAGATCGCGGGCTCAAACCCGGGTGTAAAAATCCTAAGTATGGCTTCCTTCGAAAGGGAAGTAAAGCCGTGGGTAACATGGCGTACATTTACGGCACGAAAAAGAACCTCAAGCCTGAAAGAGAGGCCTCTGAGCAAAATTTGTCGGCCGTTTCACGCCCTGAGTTGAATGGGACGCTGATGATCTGAGATGTTAAGGAGAGTCCATAAATAAATCAATCAAAAAAAAAAAATCCACACACCATCAGCATTACTATGAGAGGCGGCCAATAGATAATGGATTTTGTATTGTGTGGTTATATTTCAGTATCAAATACACTATATTGCTAAATTCTTTAGCTATACAGTGAAGTCTGTGGTTCTAGACCACCTAGATGACAGGTATATCGTCGCGGTACTATTCTGCAGGTCTGTCTGCCTTCCTGGTCATCACGAATTACATATTATAGAAAGGCAAAGAGATGGAAATCAGAAGGTATAAGTTTAGTCATCTCTTCTCCAGTGCACAGACATGTATGTGCTTGGCATTGTTGTAAAGAACTTTCCAGGACTGTTTCTTCAACTTCCGAAGAGTTAACACACTATTTCACCATGAGGCAAAACAATGCGTGGCCATGAGGTTGGCTGTTGAGAATGTTGTCTTTCGATTTTTAGTTTTGTGATACTATTCTGTAGATTGTCTTTTATTTTCAGGCTCGAAGTGACAAAAAAATCATCACCTTCAACTTAGTAACGAGAAAACAACTCTGGGGCCGTGTAGGGAATGCGGTCCATACGCGTGAGATAAGGAGAAGGAAATTAAGTGATTATTTAATTTCTTGGTTGGATGCCCCTTTTGCTTCGGGATTAGGAATATTATATCTCAGGGAAATTCTAGAATTTTATGACTTGATTGAGTCGGAGGGAAGGGTAGGAAATCTAGCAGACTACACGGAAACACTAAAGTTCTCAGTTGACACCACTTATTCACTGTTATTATAAGAATATCGGATTGTTCGTATTGGCTTGGAAATGTTTCTAAGATTTCGGTTGACTTCTAGATAATGCTTATCAGTTCACAATTGCCGATCACTTTAACTATTCATTTTCTACAGATTTCGCGCTCTCCGATTCTGATTATCTGTTCTTACGCCCACTTATTCCAATTAGCTCTTACTATTCCTTCCTCCGACTTTAACCATTGGCTCCTAGCCTCGACTGCTCACTCCTCACTCCTCATCTTATTACGTATAGTTTATTTATTGTTAGGAGCCTCCCGCATTAAAAATAGTCCCTCAAATATTATTGAGCTCGATTCGAGTCTAACTACTTAATTTGTCCTTTCTTAATGTCTATAATTATTCAGTTCGCTCCGATTCGTTCAATTTTGGAAGATTCCTATTGGTTGAGCTGGACAAATTTTCTAAAATAAACCTTCTCACGTTGTAGTAATTCCAAGTGACACACCTGCCATAAATATTCGGAAACTTTTCTGATCTGACATCCCTTCATTTTTTAGCCTTTCAGATTTATCCACAATGAAATCGCGATAGACCACGTCTCGGTCATAAATAAGAAGCATCTATTTGTTTCTAAAGTCATGTCAGAAACCGTTTGACGTGTCTAAATGTTACAATTAAAGGACTATAAAACATATGCTGTCAGCTAAGGTTGACATGTGTTCATTTCTTGAGAGAATTCTTCCTTTGCTGTCATTATGCACCGTTATCATTACCTATTGAAATAATACTTCCCTCTACGCTAGTTAAAAAGGCACATTCTGTGTCTCGGGTCGGCAAATTGTTTTCCTAAATTCTTTCAAAAGAAACGAGTTCGTGCCAGGACAAAAGGCTACCTTCTTCCCTGGTCGAACCGTTTAAAATTCCATTGGGGCAAATTTCATTATGGCACATTCCATAGTTTAACGAGCAGTCCGGTATTGTAGCCTGTACTTTCACACAAATACATAATGAGGTCCTACTAAAGATTTAGCACAGGTACTATCTAAATGAATACATTACCCATAATACAAATTACGTAAATACGTGCATCAGATCATATTTACATTACTTATTAACATCGACTATAACCGTATTAATTTAATTAAATGTGGCCTTTATTTTCGGCTACAACTCTTGAACGGATGGTGATTCTCTGTTCCTTAAGACGGCAGTTAAGACTTCGATATACCTATTTAGTACAAATTATAACTTGTGGGTAACTGAGATTCCAAGCTGAACTCGCGATTGTCACTGCAGTGTGCGGCAGCCCGGAAAGTGGATGATAAGTAAGAGTGCCTCGACCCTCGACCTTCTTCCGTCGACTTTCTTTGTCTTTTCGCTCAACGCCTTACAGTACTTTATTCACTGCTATGTTCTTATACACATTTCTTAAACGTCTCTGAATCTTCGTGATGGTCTTATTTTACTCCAAAGAAATTCAAGTACAAGCCCTTTTGTGTGTGTGTGTGTGTGTGTGTGTGTTTGTGTGTGTGTGTGTGCGCGTATAATGCACATTATTTACGATTTCATTTTATGAGCTAACTGAATGCAGCCATCCAGTGAAAGAAAATGGAATTGTTTCAGATAGTGAAGGAAAGTTAAAAAGTACTGTACGTAATAGGTTTTTCCAAGATACTTGTGCGCTGGCCGAACAAAATTGCAATACATTGCGTGTTGAATAACTTTCGTATTAAAATGTATGGTTTAGAAATGTATGACATTCTTTTCACCATTACGAGCATTAATTTTAGTTTCATAATTTTTCATGTTTAGTTTATGTAGTTTATTAAAATACCAAAATAAACTGAAACTATATTTTAAAAACTTTAATATTAACTTTTTAAAAGTATTTTCAACCAGTAGTGATGGTATTTTAAGGGTGTTAATTAAATTAGTACATCAATGCTTGAACACCTCATTTAAACAAATAATTGATTATGAAAATTTGTATATCCTTTTAACAATAGCGGTTCAATATATTTGTAATTCCTTAGCATTTACCAACAAGTAGAAGGCATGAAATGTAGGAAATTTGGGAAGTGAGAAATTTGCGAGGTAAATTTATAAATACACCCAAAAAATACGAAAACATTATTGCAATATGGTTGCCTTAATCCTGTTATCAAAATTTACTTCACTACTGCTACTGGTACGTCACCAGCGAAATATTTAACAGCACACACTGGCGCTCCATAAAATTGCCCCTTGTTCATGTATCAACCAGAACACAATGCCAATGTCCATGTTATCAGCTGCTGAAAACAAAGTGTACGCAATGCAAATAGCGACAATAACTCCAGGGAGCTATCTTTGCAAAATTTTCTATTCAGCTCTTGGTGCGGAGCAATGCTTGCAATGTGTCATACTTCTACATTGTTATCTGGTTAATAGGGGCGATATTTTATGGTATAAAAGGTTTTAGCACCTTCACTTTCTATGACCAGCAACAACGAATATGAACTACCTACTGCCCTTTTCGTTATTCATGTGTTTAATGGCAGTTAGTAGGCTTATAATACATTCAGTACCATTAACTAAGAAAGAATGGGCCTCTCCCCGCAAAAATTTTCCTGCCTTCCTTCTTCTCACGTCTGGTTACGCTTAAAAATTTTGTATTGCTGTGTTAAGAATGTATCTTTTGTAACTATGCAATGTAATAATAATAATAATAATAATAATAATAATAATAATAATAATAATAATAATAATAATAATAATAATAATGAGCCTACACTTTCCCAAAGCGCGATTTCTTCGTTGACAGAAACTTAGTGGCGATGTTTTTGACGTCAGTATTTCTGCTTTCTTCACTTTTAATGGAGAGTACAGATAATGGACACAGTTTCATCTGCAACATTGTGCTACACAGGCAAGCCTTTATTACTTTTTAGCTTACTGAGTGAGCGCCTGGTCATTGCTCTAGTGACAGGAAGTGAGGAAAAATAGTAGAACTTTGCACAGATCAGGAACACTGCTGGCAATAGCGGGATTTTCAACAATTAGTAATTAGGCCAGTTCCTTTATTGTTGAAAGTTTAGAATATCTTAATCGAAAACTAACCAGTTGCTGAGTGAAAAGTAGGAAATAAAATGTTTACATTATATTCGCAAAGTGTTTTTTAATTGTTTTTTAATCATTTCCTTTCGTTTAAGATACTGAGTTTTGATGACTGGAGCAGCGAGAATTAGCTGAAAACTTATCTTAAAGCTTGTGATGTCCAGACAACTGTTAAAATCAAATACTCGAACCTTTCTTCTGCATTCTGCATTTGTTATACTGCAAATTCATCAAAGGCTTCTAAACGTGGCTTTGCCTTGTTGTTTTGAAAACAGAATCTATTTTCTAGGATTTTGAGTATTTTTCTTCCTTTAAAACAGTGCCCGAAAATTACTACCTTAACTCCATTATATTATTTCGGGCTTGTTTTGACACTGTGGCCGTCAATAAATCCATGTATTTTTCTTATAAATATTTTGAAACAATATAGGAGTACTGTAATATTTTACACTAGAAAACAAGCATAACTACAAACTGAAAGGAATTGAAATCTTTTACTCTTAAGGCATATTATCACCTGCAAAAAAACCCTCTTTTCAATGTGAATAAACTGTCAAAACACGAAGACCATCCCGTAGGACAGAGTTTTTTCAGTGTGCGTTTGGTTGTCCCATTATTCAAGGCATTATTTAATTTCGCGAAAAAGCACATAAACTTGTTCTACGTTTGTGTAAAAGTATACCTTAATTTTGAAATGTCGCTAACAGAATCATTCAGAACTAAATTATACCTGCGTAATGTACATAATCAGCTTTGGACATACCTTTGATATGTGCTTGCAGACCATGATATTTTCCAATCATATTACCTGCACGACATACCTTTGGCCGCGATACTTGTTAAGATCCACCTCATTTTTCAATATCTAAATGATTTTCTTTTCGAACGATCTTTCTAGTATAGACAGCTATTTTATAGAATCCAATAACAGATTCGCAAATATTTAATGATTTTCCCGGTTCTATTGTAACATTTTCAATTATTATACTTAACGGATCATCTTATGTGAAATTAGCTCATTTTTTTTTATTTGGGGGCTTAAATATTTGGTTCTGATTTTCTCATTACCAACGTAGGCCTTTAGTAGTGGGTCATTTATAACAAGTAGTTCAATAAATACTTAAGACGTTTCCTTATTATCAGACATGTGTCTTTCATCGTGAACACGAAAAGTTATTTTACCAGCAGCCAAAGTTAATATTACCTTCGATATCCGTGACAGTATATCAATTAGATTCTTTTAATGTTTTCTTCCTTTTTTTTTTTTTTTATTAGTGTTTAACGCCCGTTTTTACTGCTGAGGCATCACAGGCGGTGGACACTGATGATACATGAAATGAAATGATATATTGGGAAAGGCTTTTTTTTCGATCCTGGAGGAAGGTCTGGGGCTCGAATCCCGCCAAGACAGTCCTCCCTGACTGACAACTACCAAAATCAAAAGCTGAGTTTACTGCTTCCCTCATGAAAGAATGGAAGTTCCTCCTTCCTTCATGTAAAATAACAAAATACAAAACTCGACATATACAGATCTCATACCTTTTCCACATGGAAGGCAAATTGTGCTATTATTTTAATGTCAATAGTCTGAAGGGTTTTCCATCGCCCAGAAGATTGACTCTATTCATAGATAGAGAAGACTCAATATATTTACAGGTAAGATATTTTTGCACTTATTTGTTACCAGTCATTAAAAAATGAAAAGAAGTGCGTTTTCTTTAATGAGAGCTAATTGAATCAGTGCGAACCAGACTACTATGTAATCTCCCATTAAAGCAGTATCACAGCGATATTTTTTTCTCCGTTGTTTAGATATCAAAATGGAAATGTTCAACGTGTATTTACTGCCATTTTTACTGAAAAAAAAGTGAGAGTGCAAGGAAAGCAATTTTATTTACATTGTGCAGCCCGAATGTTCAGTTAAATATGCAATTATTTTTTCATAGTTGTCACTTTTATTGTTGCCTACAAAGTCTATCACAGTTGCCCTGAAGGCCTTTTTTCTGGATATCAATGTTTTTCTGCTCAAATTCTTGGGATGCAAGCATCACACAAATCTGTGGTCCGATAAATCTGCCTCCTTTTATTTTTGCATTTATTAAATGAACTTTATGATGTAAAGCAACAGAATTAGATGCCAATGCTTTATAAAAAAGTGTTTCACCCATCCAAAATTTATGTGTAGAGGCGTCAGCAAAATCTTCCCTCTTTGAACTAGAGTTTTGTGGATAACATTGTGTTTACCAAAACATGAATACTCTTTGAAACCGCCTTGTTCTTACTCCACCCGTTTGAAGGAGGACTAATATAAGGTACTGCCACAGAAAATAACTATGCTCATTTCCATTGTGGAGTAAAACAGCATTGAGTCTTCCGGAATATCTATCTGTAAATAAAGTAAATCTTCTGGGTGGTGGAAAACCCTTCAAGCAGACCATTGACATTAAAACAATAGCACAATTTGTCTTCCATGTGGAAAAAATATGAGATCTGTATATCTCGAGTTTTGTATTTTGTTATTTTACACAAAGGAAGGAGGAACTTCCATTCTTTCATGAGAGAAGCAGTAAACTCGGCTTTTGATTTTGGTAGTTGAAACTCTCTGATCACATGAAACTGCCGGTTTATCTATGAACATGAAGAAAACACAGATCAGACAAACAGCCAAGTCGCCCCTAAGAATCAACTCAAAAACACTAAAATAAGTAACAGAATATGTCTACTTAGGACAAACAGTTGCATTCCATGGGCAAAGAAATCAGCAAAAGATTTTCCTCAGCATGGAGAGCATTCTGGTCATTGAAATTCATACTTATGTACATTACTTTGAGCCGAAAACTGAAGTCAGACGTGTCCCAACACTGTTATATGGATACCAAACTCGGAACCTAACAGAAGTGGAAAAGAATAATTAGCATCTGCCAACGTAAAATGGAGCGGAAAGTACTAGGGATATCCTTCATCTGTGGAATTAAGAAAGATGCCGGGACTAAACGACGTGGCTCGATGTGCAAACAGCCTGAAGTGGAAGTGGGGCGGACATATACAAAGGCTATCAAGCAGCAGATGGGGACATATAGCTATCACATGGGATCTAAGTATTGGTAGGAGAGGAAGAGGGAGATGTGGCTCCAATTATTGTTGAAGACAATATTATTGTTGAAGACAATAATTGGAGCCAGTGCTATCTTTTGCCATTAGTTACCAATCAAAGTACGCCCTTTCCACTGCTTCAATATGAAATGTGTACATCTGCTAGTTTCCCATATCCGGAATTTATCATAGTTAGAGTGATAGATACGATATAACTTTATCTGCCAAATCGAGCTCTGTTATACCCTGTCACACCTCTGCTATATTAAGAGAAAATTATATTTCGGGTTTAGCAGTTGGTTAAACTGTGGTTAAAATAATTCCGCTGAAACATCTGAGTAATGGTAGACGTTAGAGAGTAAAAACAAATTGTCACCCGTGATCAGATCACATCTAATGCGTTATAATCTCGTTCTGTGTTGCAGTTGCAATTGTCACCCATTCGACCGAAGCAATATTATCATATTTACAATTACATCTATATTAATAGGTAGGACCAGTGCAAGTATATTAATATCCAAGTTATAAAAACCATGCCATGTGTTAATTTCTTATGATTCATGTCTAATTCGAAATCTCTCAAATGCATTTAACAGAATGATTTATAAGGTATAGCCAAAAGAAATGACAACGAATGTACTAATAACAACTTTTCATTTAAAATGTATTGCTGTGAGCCCGATGGCATGAATCTCACTGTAACGGAAGACGTGTTTCCTTTTCAAAGAAGATTTCGACTGTGAGTGCAACTAATCTCTCACTTGTTCTTGCCCTCAGCGTACGATGTATACGATATTTTAACCAGCGTAGCAATGATAATGCATAAAAGAGAGTGGAGAGGCTGATTCTAGATTAGGCATACTGGTACAGTAACCTGAGGGCTAAGGCGTGGGTAAGCAGCGTATCTGCCTCCAGCTCGAAAGGGGGAAGGCTAGTTTTGGAAACTAGATACCGGCCGAATTGCAAAACCCACCATGGGAATGGCTCACGCATGCACCTTTTTGTACTTCATCCAGCCGAAAGTTACGCACACTGTGGGAATAATAATCTTTTGTGAACGATTTGGTGGCTCCTAAAGAAGCCATTGGTTCTTGCCGCTATTGCTGTGAAAAGGTGCAGGCTGCCTTGCTGAAGATTCTGGCTGGCAACCGCTCCCTCCAACACGCTCATGGAATCATGTTTCTCAATCTGCAGGGCCACCCGAAAAAGTTAATTAGGTGCGCTTCCATTTTACTTCTGACCATAATTTGGGGTACAGTTTTTTTCCTACCCCAATTGCCAACTTCCTCCGTTTTGCACGGTTAAAATAACATTATTTGACGTAATTAACGAAATTGCAGATTTACATGCATTAAAAAAAATACAATTTGTAAAATGTCCACATATGTAACAGTAGCAATTACCGTACACACAAAGAAAAATGTCTGATAAAAAAAGCAACAGAAAGTATGTCTCGCACCCACTATAAAGTACCTATAAAACACATGCACGCGCACACACACACACACAAGGCTAGGTCCATAAGTTCTGGCCTCGCCGATAAGGATTATCGCCTTCACAAAAACCTAAAAACCTTATCTGGTGTTTAACCTTATCTGTTAAGTAAATAATTGCAACTGAAACTTACGCTCCTGTTTCATTTGTTCAGATATAGTTGCATAAAAAAGAATGTGTGTAGAAGATTGTGACATGGTCAAAATGGAATTTCGAGCTGTTATTAAGTTCTTCACAAAAGAACGACTTACTCCAAATGAAAATAAACAGCGATTGGACGTTGTATATGGAAGCACCCCCCTCATATTCTACCATAAAAGAAAGGGCCAAACATTTTCGAATGGATCGAGAAAGCTATGAAAGATGAACAGCATGCAGGTCGGCCCTTGGAGATGCTCACTCCTGAAAACATTGCTCTTGTGGAAGGAGAAATTATGGAAGACCGGCGGCTCAAAGTTACACAAATAGCAGCAAGGTTTGGTCGTTCTAAAACAACAGTCCTTCGAATTATTCATGAACATTTAAACATGAATAAGGTTAGTGCAAGATGGGTGCCTAGACTTCTCTCCTCAGTCCAAAAGCAGCAACGAGTCATCTGTTGTGAGGCATTTTTGGAGCTCTGCCATGACAACGAGAGAGTAGTTCTGCAAGCCATTGTTACAGTAGATGAAAATACGGTCCTCTACTGTTTTCTTGTCCAAAAGGGAATCAATGGAGTGGCGTAAACCTGGCGAAGCACCGCCTCTAAAGGCCAAGGTCACTCAGTCAATCATGGTTAAAATCTTTTGGAATTGTGATGGAATACTCTTCATTGACTTCAAGGAGAGGAACATCACAGTAAATGGGGAGTACTATGCTGGCCTACTGCACAGACTACTTGCTTCCATCAAAGAGAAAAGGCGAGGAAAGCTGAGTGGTGATGCGCCTATGCTCACAGCTCTTGTTGCGAAGGAAGCTGTAAAGAAATGTGACATCCACCCTACAGCCAAGATCTAGCTCCCAGTGACTATTTCATATTCTCAAAACTCAAAAAGGGCCTTCGAGGAAGGAAATTTAAGTGTGACGAAGAAATGATTGATGCTGTTTATCCTGTTTTGCAAATTAGACTTCTATTTTTTGTAGGGGAGGGGGGGGGGTTGAAATGTTAAATCAAAGATGTGATAAGTGTATTGTAATAAAGGGTAACGATGTTGAAAAGTGCAATATAGTTTTTATCTTTGTCATACCGAGAAAGTGATTAGGTCGGGAACTTATGAACCTACCCTTGTACACAAATTCGTGACATTTCCCGCTTGTTTTCTATTTTCTATTACAGGAACATATACTCTCGTTTGACTCTGGCAGTTTCATTCCCACAAACCCACATGCTATCCTCGTGCAACATGGGAAATAAAACAAATGATTGGGGTATCCTATTCAACGATTATCGAATATCCTACCTATCCATGTCCACTGTTTATAAGTTACTCCTAATATCTCCCCATTCCCAATTAATTCCAAAAAAATGTACCAATCCCAGGAATCCAACTAGATTTGCATAGTGCCACGCTGTAGTAAGAAACTTCACCTTTATTTATTTTCTTTTATTTTCCTAGGCAACACAGATTTAGTCTCATGGTTGTCGTTCTGTGTTGCAGTACAACATTAAGAAGAAAGAAGAGGTACAAGAACAGATGCCTCAGGAAGAGCCAAATCCTCTGATGCGAAAGAAGAAGACCCCAGAAGAACTGGCGCGAGAGGCCGAGGCAGAGGAAGAGGACGACTTCACGAGTAAGACAGGTTCAGGACGCTCCCCGCACAAAACCCGGTCCCAACCCTGCCGCGGGCCGCCGTCACCAGGTCCAGTTCTTATAACGAGACCTAATTCTACCTCTTCCCAAAGATAAATCCAGAAAAATTCAGCAAGAAATTCATTTCGTTCACGTTAAAGAATTTTGTTACTATAAGCAAGCAATGAACTTTTCCGAAACATTAATTATCTTAATCTTCATTATACATTTTCTCTTTTATTATAAAGCTTAAAGCAAAAACTCAATTAAAAACATACTTAAAGCGGTTCACTGGATACTATAACCCTTACAGCTAAATTTATTACATCAAAGATGCTCAAATCACCAACATCCTTAGGCAAACTTCCCTTGGCCTTAATGTTCCCTAATTATTTCTTGGCCTGGATAAAGCATCGAGAGAACCAGATACATACTTATGAAATTTGAGTCTCTCCTTTTTGATATAAAATGCATGAACACCAAGTTTCAAATATAAAAATGTTTTTGAGCAACATGCTTCTAGTATAACTTCATCATTGCAATGTTCATTATAATTTGACACACAGAAGAAAAAAAAATATTCTTGAGACTCCAACATTCCAGTAGTCCCTATCTTGAGATATCCGTGTATTTTTAGCCAAGTTTTTAAAAATGTCTCATTTATTGTTATATAACTAAAATTACTTATTTAATGTCACATTTCTTTTATTGTATTATGTCCACTCTTAATGTTCTAGATGACCCTGATAATATTTCCAGTCTTTTGTGAAGCTCTCAACTGTTTACATGCTTAGCATGAAGGCAAATACTAGACCACTGTGCTTTCAGTGATATGCTTTTGTAATATCTAATGATTGCTACTGTGAATACAGATCAATGGAATATATCAACAGTCTACTGTTTTTTAAGTGCAAGTTAACAAATATTCATGTACTACATTTGGAGAATATGACACATTGGTAAATTAAGACAATGAACTTTGAATAATTTAAATATATTGCAATCCAAATTTAAACATAATATGTACTTATCACATTGAAATGGCTGCTATAATCTCTCCCATCCTGGAAAATATGTTACGATACTTCTGATCAATGGTCTCATGTATGAAACTATAATTTGGTTTTCCCTTAAGATCTATATCCTAATTGGTTTTCAATTTTGTATTTTTTTGTCTTTCAAAAAAAGATAACAAAACTGCCATTGTCATCAGCCTGGTGAGTCAGGTATGGCCTCTCGGCACCCTCATAGGCCTTGGCACTCATAGCAATTCCATCCCAAACCCAGTGCTTAGCTAGCTTGCATTAGATAAAGCATTAGAATGCTGCTACAAGGCACTAAAAAGAACTGGGCACAGAGTTTAGCATACTCTTAGATTACCTATAGTGTTTCAAATAATCTGCATGAAAATAAATAGTTAAGACATCCTCAGGATCTTCTAAGATCGAGAATAACAAGAATGCATGCTCATGAGTAGATAGAATTGACTAGCTCAAAGCTTCTAGTATCCTATTCTATAATTTCATGAATTATAATTATAAATTAATTGGCATTAATTACATTGTAAAAATATTGCATATAAAAGTTACTCAATATGCTTAAACCTAGAAAGTTGATGATTACATCTTAAATATTTTTATTTTTAAGAAATGTAAAGCCTGTCTTAAACTTTTTTCTCATCCAGAAGCAACATCCATAACAGGTAATATAAAGCAGTAAATGGAATCTAGTTTCATTGGTGAATGTCCTCAAAAAGGTCCTAAATTTAAAAAAAAATACTGAAAATATCAACCATTTTTCTAAAATAATCTAAAATCAAAGATCACAAATAATAATAAATCAATACTTTATAGTAATGTAAACTTTTAATGTGATTGATTGAACAGCGGCAGAACTACTCAAATATATTGCATCACTTAACTGAATGCATTTTTACTTTTGTATTCTACTGATTAATTACACAAATCTGAAACAATTACTCCCTATATCAGTTATTTGCTATGAGCATATCTGAAGAAATAAGAAATATTAGCAGCAAATAATCACTAACATTAGTTTTTCCTTAAGATATTTTTTGCACCATTTTACCAAGCCATTAATTTCCAGGAGGATTTATAATTAGAAATCTGGACAAAACTGTTACTGAGGCTCATTTTTTTTCATCTTAAAAAAAGAGAAATCTCACAATATTACATGAGTACAGTGTAAGTTACTTACCTGAACTTAGTGGTCTGTAGCTTTGAAACTGCAAATGATAGAAATGCATTTTCTATTATAAAATCTATATTATAGCAATTTTTTTCATCTTAAAAAAAGAGAAATCTCACAATATTACATGAGTACAGTGTAAATTACTTACCTGAACTTAGTGGTCTGTAGCTTTGAAACTGCAAATGATAGAAATGCATTTTCTATTATAAAATCTATATTATAGCTACCTCCAAAAGCTGTGGGAACATATTGAAGATGATTATCTTAGTATCACATCATTGACTACGTACCTGTGATGCCACAGTAGTTAAAAGAAACACTATCCAAAAAAATCATAGAGAAGAGTACATCTTGTAAGTGGGATCTGTGGCAATCTGGGCAGATTTGCTCCAGGGTCTCTGGTTTACCCTACTGAATTGCTCCATCTTCACCTCATCCCCATCTCTAGCTTCATCATCATCTATAGTCCTGGTGGTGGAGTGGTAACCATACTTGTCTCCTAAACCCAAGATCGTGGGTTCAAACCTGGCCAGGATCGATGGATTTTTTCAGGGCGTAAAAATCCTAAGTATGGCTTCCTTCGGAACGGAAGTAAAGCCATGGATCCCATATCATACATTTACGGCACGAAAAAGAACCTCAAGCCTGAAAGAAGAGGCCTCTGAGCAAAATTTGTCAGCCGTTTCATGCCCTGAATTGAATGGGATGCTGATGATTTGAGATGTTAAAGAGCATCCGTAAATAAAACAAATAAATAAATCATCATCTCTTATAATTTCTTGGTGCATATATTCAAAATGGATAATGCTATTAATGGCAAATGGTTGAACCCCAACAAGTCAGGTATTAACAGCCATTATGATCTTTTGCTTTTTAACAAAGCTTCTGTATAACACACAAATTTAATATTGATATTCTAAAAATAGGCATTTTACTCTTGTGCTAAAAGCATGCTTTTTTAAAATTCTTAGTTTTAGAGCTACAGACCTTAAAAACAAGGCTTTTTGAGTGCCATGTCACATCCTCTTTCTACTCCTCTATGGTGTGACGACCAATATTGGGCCTCAGTCTGCCACAGCAGTAGCTGCATCCTCTACCTCCTTGTGACATCATTGATAAAGGACAATATTACAATGGTGCAGGTGGTGAACATGTCCATCATCTTTCATATGGTTTTTGAGATCAAAGGACACCACCTCTCTATTAGGCAGCTCCCCAGTTTTTCTCACAAATTTGGGTGTACCCCATTCCAGATCTACCTAATTTTTGTTTGAAAATTCCTAAGTAGGTGGGACCTCCTGGCCAGCAGTCAGCAGAAATAACTATTAGACCAAGTAGGTAGTCAGCTGGCCAGATAGTGTAAAGAAAAAAAAAATATTCAGAGCACTTAACTACAAAAGAATCTTTTGTAGTTAATCTGGTAAAATGACAAGAATTCCTTGCATTAAAAAAATTTAAAAACACCTTGATGCAATATGTTTGCCATAGTATACATTATGATTTAAAGCAAATGTACCACTGAATGCTCTCATAAATTCATAATTCAAAATAGCTGCAAAATAGTTTTAACATAATTAATAGTTAAATGCTCTATTAGTATAAGATTGATTGAAGATATAATTTACTTTAGTAATAATTATCCATTTATATTAGTGCACTCAGCTGAATCAAAAGCAGTTTAAACACTCAAATTTCAGTACGTGCAGAATGAATAAACAGCTATAAATGCATTTAAACTTAAAACTAAGTTTAAATGCATTTTCCAGCAGTAATAATAAGTACAGAGCAGTGTTGACGATAGAAACTCTACCTTACCTCTAACTTTCGTTATTCTGGCCCTGGTGACGTCAAGTCTTGCATGACTGTCCTTGCAGTACCAATATCTCAAATTTATGCAATGGCATTGGATATTTGGAGTTTATCTGTCATTTTCATTGCAGAATATTGCATTTATTAAAAAGAATTGAACTGAAAATATCTTATTGTCTAGAATATTCTATTCAGAGATTTGTTTAAAGGGCTGTTCTAAATGGCCACTTTAATATGTTTGAGTAATAGCAATAAATTTTATTATAAATAATTAACAGTGTATATATATATATATACATACACACACACATATATCTACCAAAGCACATACACCATTTTGAATACAGTAATTTTGTACCTTATATGATAAAATTCAAGGAAAGTTGATGCTAATTTAAAACTCTGGAAGTGGTAAAAACCCTTCCTCAAGTATGAGGATAATGTAGTGAATAATTTAGAGAATATTAAATTATTTGCTTCCATATAACAGTTATTAAACTTATAAAATCATTGCATAGAACTTGGTGTTCAAGTAGGGGCACCACTAGAATTTAGGAACAGAAGATAATCAACATCCTGTATTGTGCAAGAAGAATGTAGAAACAAAAAGCACAATTCGCTCACTCTACAGTTTCTTTACATTTTAATGACAACATTCAGAGGCATAACTTTTAAAGAAAATAAGTAAGAACTTTGAGTTGAATAAAATTAATGTTACCACATTCTCTACTTTGTTTTTAAATATGATTATAACTGGAAAATATATACCTTTTAGAAAAAATTAAGTTTACCTGCTCAAAATAAAAAAACTTGCCATAAAACAAATATATTTTAATATTTTAAATTGTAATAAAGAAATTAAAAATTGTTTGATTACCATAATTCTTAAAATAATATCTGTTCCTAATTTTTTAGAAAAACTAAATTGAAATCTCATAAACTGGTAGATGAAATATAAATTATCATTTCTGTAAAAACTGCTTTCTCTGTAAAGCTAACAATATATTTGCAAATAGTAATCCATATTTGTATGTAACTTAGCCAAAGCCCAATATCTGGCAGAATGTAACAGTAATACAACAACCTCAGCTGATGCACATTGCTGTTCAGTAATAGTTTAGCCACCTCTTGGTTCACATGGCTGGCTACCTAGCCCTAGGGTCTACCACCAGCTGCAAAAGCAAAGGGCACAGGCTTGATTATTACTTGCGCCAAGTTTCTTGGGTGGAATTTTCTGGAAAATGTAAGAGTCAAGTAGCATGGACCCTGTACTCATATGCTCATTAAAAATTCATTATATTCATTTCAAAGGTTTTTGATTTAAGCGAGGGGCATTAAACAATTGTAAAAAAAATAAGTAATAATGTGATAATTATTTTTACTGTTTGTGATATAAACAAATCATTACAGAAAACATAATTATAAGGCATAATTAAATTATATTCAAGAAGATTGAAGAAAATAAGGAAATAAAATTAAGAATGGAAAAATATTGGATGTATGCAACAAACAAAATAATTAATGAATGCTAGAAGCAGTCTTTATTAGTCATACATGATTACTCTCTCCACAATATTTGGATATGGCATACTTCTGACCAACTGGTAAACGTAATTAATATTATACATAATAAACACGAACAAAGCATAAATAATTCTGCTGCAGTTATGTGCAAGTTTTCAATGTTTTACTTATATCTGAGCATTTGATTTTGTTAATTTAGCTGAATAAATATTCAAAAAACATGTAAATATTAAAATTTATTCACATATTTAAAAAATCAGAGAATTTCTAGGATTTTCTAATATGATAGTTACTGTAACATTCTTTTGCTGTCAAAAATTAGGCTTAATGCAAATTTTCAGTGCTAAATTTGCATTATTAAAATTTTTTTCAAAATATAATTTTTAACTGATAATGTTCATGAGGTAATTCTATATGCCTGTAGAATTAGGTACCTAGGTACCCGTTACAGTTAATAAATATTTTAATATTGTCAGGATGATGTTTTGTAGCCCATTTTTAAAATGTTGTTTTAGATATCAATATAAGAATAACCTATTTAAAATAAATATGATTCTGTACATAAATATAGCAAAAAAACAAAAATCTCTGAATAAGTTACCATAATGACAATATTTGTCCTGATATGATACTGTGGAAAGATACAATAAACTCTCTTCAGCTAAAGTTAACTAAGAAAAATTATCACTTTAAATCCAAAGTAATAAGTATTAATGTTAAAAAATACTTATACTCCAGACTCCAATGCCTAGAGATCAAGCATTGATCTCCCAGCAGATATTGCATTGTACTTTAGGGACTGTCATATCATTGTCGCTTTTGCTGATTGCAGCTAAATATGTGTAATGTTAGCATAATTTTTATACATAAGAACTTTATATATTGTGTTATATCAATACTGCCAAGCTAGTATAGATTTATAAAATTAGGTATATGTTGATGAAAGCTCTCTTTGCTAACATTTTCTGTGCTGTAGAACAAAAGAAGTAATCTTTTATTTAGTAAAACTTATTGAATTTGATTCATTTTTGAGTAAATAATGATAAAATTAAAACACATTTAATAGCCTCAAAAACTAATGGTTTTCTTGCCTAAAGAATAAAAAAGTGCCAGAAAGGGTTAATTTTATCAACTATTACTCATAAATAGCCAGATAATTGCTTTACAGAGATCCAAGCTTCAATGCTTAATAAGTAGCTAAATTTCTTGCAATGTATTGCATTTTAAATTTATTTATAATGCAGATAACTTTAAATAATTTAGAGAATAAGAGATGTTGAAAATTATGACCCTCATTGTCTATACATTGCCAACATCTGTGTAGGAAATTGCTGTATTTCACCTAACTTTTAATTTGTAAGCGGTTCAGAAAACATTTTTTATCATTGAGAGATTCTGTCTCTGGTAGCTTTATAACAAGTTGGCAAACAGTTTCTCTACCTGGAACACAATTTTCAAGATATTTTCTTGAAAATTGCCTTACCATTTCTATGCAAGAATCCATTTTCACTTATGTATCATACATTAACATGTTCTTCCAAACTATATTTATGTAATGGCATGATTAACAAAGAACAATTATTTGCAGGCAGTAAAATCACTGAGTAAAACATGAACACTCCCTACAAAGCCTTCCTAAAAAACTAATTACGAGCTTCATAATCTCTTCCGAGTCTTTTTGGTTCACTTACCTGAGATTTACTCCAGACATGTTTTGGGACCCTTGTCCACATCCTCAGCTGTTTAACTACTGTTAAAAGAGATTATGAATGCATGCTTCATTGTGTTAGATTCAAAATTTTATTAATATTGTAATTACAAGCTGCTCCCTATCCATGCAGTATACAACCCTGAGGACTGGTTTCTCCCAGTATGCAGCCATGCTCTGCCAGCTTATAATCCTAATAACTTCATTATATAATATTAATTGCTTAATGCATCAACAATATTATAGAGCATGAAGAGTTAATTCTGCCTTTTAGATATATATTATTCATAGTGACTGAGAAAACATTTCTCTAGTAGATTTAATTATAAAATAAGATGCAGCACTAGCTTATAAAGTTACTGGAAAACTTACTTTTTGATTGTTGTCTCATAACTTCACCATTGACCATAGTCAGATCAGGGTGTAGTAGTACAGAAAAATGTTGAAGCAATTAAAATTTTACAGGTTTGTGATATCATACATATAAAAAGATCAAGATTTACCAATTTGACTTAAAAAATCAAGTACTAGTCTTCTAGGGTTGCCACATTTCAATGAATGAAAAAGGGAACTTGCATGAAAAGAGGGTGTGAAATCACAAGGGGATAGTGGGATTTTCCCCCATTGACATTTTACCTAAAAAGTTCACCCCACCAAAATTCCATGGGAGGGTGGGAGAATTCTTTTATTATAAAATGACAAGGAAAATTTATAATATATATTTTGAAAATAATGTATTAGTTTATGTAATTCAATGCAATAATAACAATAATACATACAGAAATAATAGAATGATGATTAGATCTTCAGTATTCTGGCAACTCTGCACGTATTCACATTACAACTGCAGTCAACAATGAAGTCTCAGATTATTAACTTCACTGTTGCCAAATCGGTAAAATTATTCTATTTCTAGTTTGGATTAGATTTTGCATCCTGCCTGAAAATGAGAGATATTTCATAAAAATAAGTTCCATTGATAAAATACACTAAAATTATTACTCTTTAAGTTTTACATACACATATTGCTATCAGATTTCTATTAATAATAGTATTTTAATCAGTGGCACCATAATGTAACCCACAATAAAAAGCAATAATTAACACTAACACTTTCTTAATTGACATTACAATGACCATGCAGCCTTCAAAATGTCAACATTGACTTGATCATGATATGAAACTTTTTGCATTTCATGTTCTTATTCACTGAAATCATGAGTTCATTTTTGACCAGAATCACTGACCACCTATTCCTTGCATTAGTCTATTTGTTTGACATCAGTGAAAAACATGTTTAACAAGAGCATTAGACAGGAACACTAAGCACAAATGTAGGTATTCATTTTTTACACTATCTCCATTCACTTATACAAAAGTAAGACGCGTTTCGGGAGAATCTCTCCCATCTTCAGTTGCTCACTGAACCGCATGATACTATTTTTTTTAGTTCCTGCAGTTTCTCTCTCCTATTATGCTTAGCATACATTGACATCATCTTGCCTCTTCTGCATTCTCCGGAATGTCTAAAGGAATGTTTCTTATAACACAAAACTCTTCATATAGCTCTTCCATATTTATGTCAGTCATTAATTGCAGATTTCAGCATTTTCAAGACATGAAAAATTAATATTCTTCTTCAAGTTGAATATTAAAGGCTGTCTTAGGGCTTCATCATAGAATCACATTAAACTCCTTACCAGCTTGTGAAGCTATAACCTTCATGGCATTTTTCAGTAAACAGAATTTATCATTTCTCCTTACTTCAGTAAACACATTCTTTCATGTGCTTCAACAATGTTGTCACTCTTTCCAGAGATGTGTCTATGGATCAGTCTTTCAACTCCAGGTTCTAAAGGAAGTCAGTCAGTTGTAACATGATGCAGCATCTCTTTCTATTCAAAGTCCACAAACTAGAAATACTCCTTTAGTTCTCTTTCCACTTGCCAGGCATTTCAAAATGACTGTATATTTTCATTAGAATATTTTCAGCATCAGTGTTGGGACAGTCATTGGCACACTTCATTGGAATATTTTTGCATGTGAATCATGCAGAAACATGAAAACAGAGTTGTTTTTCCCATAATTGATATTAGAATTATCTGTGGTATAAGCAGATACTTTGTCTAACCCCAGTCCATTTTCTTCTACTGTCTTAACAATACATTCATTTACTGAACTAGTAGTTTCATTAGTACTTTCATAAAAAACCATTAGGTTCAATTGAACTACACACTGTTAATGCTTCACTTACTTGTTATAATGTATGGAACCGGTTTCTAGAACATTTAGTTCTCATCTTCAGCCGGGTTAAAGTCGAACTGTAAGTCCAACAAGTAAGTGAAGCATTAAGAGTGTGTAATTCAACTGAATCATGCAATGATATCAATTGTATGATTAGCTTCACTGTGCAAGTTCCAATTTATCTGTTATAAATCTGTTGCAATTTGACAGTTCAATTGTGAATTTCATCAGAATTATTTTCCATGAGTTGGCCGGAAATCAAAACAGTTCAGATAATTCAGTGTAAACAAATTTTTAATTCAGCTGACAGCTTATCTAATATATCCATATAACTTGTCTCTAGGTTAATGCATTTGTCATTTTTAGGTTGCATTTAATTATGTTGGCATGTTTAAATTAAGTTGACATGTATTTAATTAGTTTGACATGTATAATTGTAAGTACAAGCTGAAATATTATAATCTCATTCCCCCCCCACTGCCACTGGGCGTAAGCTCAATTACAGATTGCAAAAATACATACATATAAGATTCTGATTCTGCACTGATGAACAATCCTTTATGCTTTTTAATTAATTTAGTCCTACTTACATACATTGTGCATATTCTTGAAAACATGGAATTATACTATGCCAAAAGTTCATTTAAAAATATTTTACTATTCCATTTTTTACCACTCCCAATTGGTTGCTTTGTCCAGAACCCCTTAGGCCTCTGTCTAAATACAACCCTGCATATATATGTTCTGGTAATAATTCAAGTTTACTGAAAGAGGACAAATTTTTGATTGCAGCAGCAAGGACTTGAAGTGCAATTTGGCTTATCATGCAAATAACAATAAAATTATAAATTTCAAAATGCAAATATAGACTATCTAATGCTATATAATGTTATATCTTATTTAACTTAAAGGTTATCTTAATAAAAGTCATTTAACTTTAGGATGACATAGAAATATACAAACATTTTAGCAAGTTTTCTAGTTAACCATATTACAGAGATAAGAACTGAAAATAGTTTTTGTACAGACAGTTGCAAATAGACAGGGAAGAGAAAGCTCATCGCATGATAATTGAAGATAGTATATGCTTTGAATCTTGCTGTGGCTCAGATTTTTCCTCTCAGATTTGCCATTCTACCCCTTGCTCACTTAATATGAAAGAAAAATGTTCAATAATCAAAATAATCAACATACTGTACACTGACATGAAATCTTGAATTCCAGTTTTGATAAGTTAGAAAATAGATTTCATTGAAATACTTTATACTAATAATCAATATATAAAATAGCCTACCATATTGACTTTGATACTAGCATTAAAAATATTCTGCAGAGGTGAAATAAACATAATTCTTTCAGCACCAGCATACAATTTTACCTTTGTAGTTCTATAAAAAATGTAAAACACATTCAAAACCGAATGCTGTTTTTTATTTATTTATTTATTTTTATTTTGTTTCAGAGCTTAAAAACTCGATAGAAACGCAAGTCAGTGAGCTCAAGTCTACAATTGAGAGTAAATGTGTTCTCCAGTGAAACTGTAGATACTAGCCCTAGTGATGTAGCAAGCCTTAGTCAAGGTTCGATATGTATCGATATATCTTGCTATGGCAGCAGCGATACAAGATTTCAAGTTTGGGAAGAAAGACATTGCTCTGCAAAGTCAGTTCATGATAATTTTTGTAAAAACTGTAAAATAAAGTTGATTTAACAAGAGACTGCGATATATCCAGTAGCGACCAATTAACAGTAATAAATAATACATAACCAAAGATGCAAGTAAAATATATTAAGTAAAAAAATATTTGATTTACTTGTTTATAATAAAATAACCATGCTTGCCAAGCTATTAGATTTTGTAGCATTGTCAATCAAGTTATAAATAGTAATAAAATGATATTAAATCTATTTAAATTGGAATGAGTATGTTCTTTGTGATTGTGGATGGAAAATAATAAACTGTTTTGCTTTTAAATGAGAGCTGAAGAGGAGGATGAAGATTCTAAACCTGAACTTTTTAAAAATACATTGTAATTTTTGAAATGTCAACAACTTTTAACTTGTTAAATTTAGGTCATCAGTAAAAGTATGAACAATTTGTATAACATTAACAGCTCAAATGTGTTTTGAAAGTTTGTTGTTAGAAATGGAAAATATTTGAAATCCTATTTTTTGTTTTTATTAAACTTTTGCAAGCTTTACATGAAGAAGATGGCAACAGTCACCAATCAGAAGAACTCAAGGATAGCATTATGGATAGTATAATGTCATCATAAACAATCAACAATACTTTAGTGCAAGTCCTTAGGTGTAATTCCAAAGCAGGGTTTGAAGCACACATACTAAAAGATAAAATAAATAAATAAGGATAATGTTAATGGAATTAATTGTTACTGCATATTTCTTTGTATGATGGTATCAGAGAGCAGGAAATAACATAATCATGTACCTTCAGTTATTAACATTTAAATGGAACTTTTATACAATACCATTTAAAAAAAAAGAAGAAAAAAATCATTCATTTAATGTAACATTTATTATTGTTGTAGCTAGGGAAGGTCCTTTGTTGAAAATTTAACCTCATCTTCTTGTGTAAATAGCTTTCCATATCATTAATTAATAATTTATTTTATACCATGGTGACGAGTCAGAAAAACAAAGTATCTAAATAACTTTTGTAAATGGAATATACGTAAAGTGTTGTAGTTTGTAGTTCAAATTTCCCTTCCCTAAAGACCATTGATATAAATAAACTGAAGAGTATATTTCAATATATGTTTTAAAGCAATCTTTCAGCCATGGCAGGTTGCAATCATCCAAATTCCTTTATGTGCATTTCATTAGTTATGTGGCTATAGAATTTATGATGTACATTTTCTGTTATTTTCATTCTCAAAATACACATTTTATCACTTTTCACAAAATGATTCTATCCTTGTTTTTGATTGAACTTAAACTTTATGAACTAAAATTTATTATGTATTGAATGTTTATCATACCTAAGAAAATGATGTTTAAAAATGATGTCCAAAAATTCTATAGCATGAATCTCTGTCACTATCTTTTAAGTTATTTTTGACATAGAAATTCTTGTTCTCAATACATCTTTTAATCTCATTTCATAAATTAGACATATTAATCATTATTGCTTTTGATTGCATTAATGCTTTCATGAGTTTTCATTTCTAGAATAAAAAGCCACAAAGGAGCTCAAATGAAAATTTGATGTACACTGCAGTGTCATTTTCTTCTTCCTCTTCTTCCTTGCTCAGTGTTTCTTCACACACTTATCAAGAGCATGTCACTAAAGTTACTATCGTCTTTAAGTAGATGAACTTCTTGCTAAAAATAATTGTGCTGAACTATTTTAAATCTTATCTTATTCTAATACTGTGAAGGAAAGTTGCACAACAAGTTTATTATTGGGTCTTGCTCACTTGCATATTGCTTGTCTCTTGTTATCAAAAAGTCCAGTTATTAATGATTTCCCTAATGCTGTTATTACAATACTTGAAAAAATTGGATAATTTGTATTATTAGACAACAGTACTTATCTTTTTTGACCTAGCTAACCTAAGAAATTATGTATACAGTCATCTCAGAAAATATTTGCAAAGCTCATTTTGTTTCATTTATGAACTTCTTTTTTAGCTGAAATATAGGAATGCTGTAAAGCCTATTATATTATATCGCATAGCAATATATTACATTATATTAACATATATTATTATAAATATTCTAATTAATTTATCAATATTTATTCTCCTTCTCTTTACTTTTAGTGCATAAGTCTTTCTCCTTTTTCATCTCATTTAATATCATTGAGTCTACTTTCTTCCCAAAGTTCACTTTAGTCATTTTATATATTTTTGACTGAGCAACACATTTCATCTAATAATGTTCATGAAACAGTCATTTAAAGTAAAAAATTAAAAAAGAAAAGGGGAAAAAAGGAAAGAAAAGTGCTAATGCTTCATTGTCAATTACATTTTATTAGAAAAAGAGCAAAAATATCTTCTCATTTATGAACACTTAAATTTAATATGAATTAGAACCTACTAAATTAATCAGATATCATGGAATTAGTGGAATACAATATGGGTTTGTGTAGTATATATGCAATTTATGTTTAGCACTGGCTCTCGTTACTGAAAACATATAGAATTAAACAAATATCTACAAGCCACTAATAACATGTGTTCTGGACAGGATAGAAATAACAATTATAAAGGAAAAACAGGATAATATCATATAGCATCTGTAATTATAAATGCTAAAAGCATGTTAATGGTAAGAAATAATCATCATTGTAAATGCTGCAGAGAGGTACATTTTAAGTGTTAAATACTTAAAGAATACCTATCATATTTGCAGTAAAAAGGAATTTACCCATCTTTATTTATTTGCTTAATATGTGTATATATTATATAAATATAATAATATATATCTTAGAAATTTTATTTTCAAGAATATTCAATAAAAATATTCTGAATAAAATTATTTTTAGACTGCAACTAAGTGTTTTATGTTCATATATAATTTTAAAAGCCCTCCATTTAAGACTAAATACTGTGCTTAGTGGGTAAGTAACAACTACTAAATAAAAAGAGTGGGTATAATATATTTTGTTGGAAACTATCTGTGTGAAATTAGTTCTGTATATTATAGGAGTGAATCTTCACTTTCATACAAAATTGTTATGTTGATATCTAGTAGCTGTTAAAAGCAAAACAGTCATAAGCTTCACATTAATTAACTAGATGTCACTAGTGTTGTATAGGATGTAGATGCAAATTATATATAACTTGCTTTATCTGTGTAAAATTAAAGAAATAATGCTTGGAATTTGGGTGAATTCGATATGACCATGGACCAAGGCCCAATAGGAGATTTAGACCACATGTAGGTTATACATTAAAATCCAAAGGCCAAAGGCCTGTGTGGCTCAAATATATTTCAGCATTTTTGTTGTTAATTCATTAAAATTAAAGATTATTAACTTCATTTATATACCAACTTTTGCTTTTATTCACAATATACATGGTATCTTTATGTTTTCTTTATAAACAAATATCTTACACAAAATCAAACAGCTGCAAAACTTTAGTCAGTGCGTACTAAATCTAAGCAGTTTTGCAGAAAATAATAATGCTTTTTAATGCAGTATTTGTTGATGCAATGCAACCATAAAAAAAAATGTTATTAAACTTACATTATACTTACATTTAGTATTTTCTTTTGCAAACAAGAGAATAAAAAACATTGCTTTCATACTTTGTTTTATGTAGCCCAAGGTAAAACAAACATAATAATTGTATTTGAATAGTTTGGGATTTTCACAGTGAAATGTAGTATCACATAACAAATTATTTATGAGGAAATCATTCATGAACCAAAACTCTTAAAATCTCTTTAAAAATCCATAGAATTATCGGTGTGGGAAAATATATTCTTGAATGAAAATGAAGAAAATTTAGTTAATTTTGATCTTCCAAACAACAGTAACCTCATCAAAAAGTTTATAAAATCCAAAGGGTGACATCTTCATACCACACTGAAAAGCTGACAGTCAAACTGTGCTGAAGATGAAGGAAATTTGCCTTTGAAACATGTCCAAGTAAGTGGAACAAAACTAGTGAAATTTAAGTGATTTCCTCATAAATAATTTGTTATATGATAATAATTGTAACTAAAATATCCTACAAAGAAAGGTATGGAAGGTATTGCTGCTAAGGTTTGTGAATGTAATAATAAATATTAAATAACAATTACTATACATATACAAATGATCACTTTCTGAAGTGAAGACATCTTCTTTATACCAAATCTAGGTACCAGAATAAATAATTATACCTCTTTATATGCTGAAGATTAGAAAAATATAACATCTGCTACCAAAGTAACACGAAAAATGAAAAATTAAACACTACTGAAAATCAATTTAAAACAAACATACACTACAGTACAGAATAGAAAGAAATATTACAAGAATATAGCAAAAATCTGTGGCATATGCATAATGTATAAAGGTTGGTAAACATTTAATTTAAAAATTAAACCATATTTATGTGTTTATATTACTGTGCAAGTGTGAACAGCTGAAAAGAACTCAGCTGAAATGCAGCAGCTTATGGGATATTAATGGTGTTGTACAGCTGTTATGCAAAATATTCATTCTGTTAAAGTATTTTAGTAAGATTAATATAGTGCAGAAATGGTCCTGAACAATAGAAATTAGCATTACACATTTCTTTTAACTTTTCAATAATAATAAATTGGAAACATAGCACTCATTAAAATATAAAATACTTTTCTTTTTGCTACATTGTTCTATTAAAACAAAAGCATGTGGTATCTCTAGATCTGAAAAGTGCATAGTCTTTTATTAAAGTGTGACTATGTGGACTAATATCTTCCCTACAATAATAAATAATTATCATATTAAGCAACAGAGGAAACTCAGAAACTATCAAACACTTTTGTTAAACTAATTTCTCTTACAAAACTGAAAAATTTAAAACTCATTGCACTTGAATGTAAGCAATGGATATTAGCAGTGCTAATAGGCTTTGCTCAATTTCTTTCCCATAGTTAACTGTGAGACAATCTACCATTTTCAAAGCAGTTTTGTATAAATAATTATAATGAACATTTAACAATGCTGGTGGCCTTTTAAGTTTCCTTTACACTTTCTGATTGAAGTTTTTATAATTTTATATTAGTTCTTAGCAATAGGTATTCTAAATATTGTTTGTCTGTAGTATTTGGAAGACAATAAGTGCATGCCTGTTTGCTTTTCTACCATATTTTTCCTTAGGCTTGTAGGATGACAATATAGCTATGACATATTATTTTTTCTGTTAATGATTAAAGAAGTACAGTTGTGCTTGCAACTATATAATACTGCATTAAAATTTTAATTTGCTATACTTATGCTGGGCTATTTTATGTTTATTCAAGCTTTAGTATAATTATATTTTCTGTACCTATATAGAACCATTGTAAGGCTTAAAATAGTTTATTCCAAACATTGGTTAATTTTGCAAAATATGAGGACAAAATTAAGCGAAAAGCAGGTTCATGATAAAACCATATTTGTTTGTGGAAAAATTTATTATTGCAAAATGGCATAGACATTGAAAAGAGAAAGAAAGAGAGAGAGAGAAGGGACAAAGCTTTGAATATTGTTCCTTTCTTCCTTAACACATCTCCCAAAGATGTATCCAGAATAGCTATATAATTAGTATTGTACAAACCACAGTAATTCTAGTAACACATTTCTTTTTGTGGTTGCAGTTTGTAACAATTGAAAGTACAAAATGTACATCATGTTAATGTTTCATGAAACCAAATGCAATACAGCTATTTCTTTTTTCTTAAAATGTGTTCGGCAGATTAGTATAGCTCCACCAATGTATAATTTATTACAAAATATTCAACACTATGCCACAGAGGTTCTGTGTATGATTTGCCACATATATTTCATCATTATACATAGTTGTACTTAAAAGAAAAAGAATTAGTACACATATTAAGAAACTGCAAGCAGTTTCAATGTGTCACCTTGCACCTATTTTGTATAGTGAATGAAAGTTATTTGATGTCTTACAATTTCACTGATGTATCATAAATGACAGTCATGTATTATAATGTAACAATTTGCAGGTTTTGCCTGATCTGGTTCTTAGATGTCATAGCGTTCTGCTAAAGACAAAAGTTCTTATGTAACATAAAATCATATGCTTATTTGTATGTGTAATTTTGCATTTTGAATAAGTTTGTTAATGTTTTATCATTATTAATATGTGTACCACTGACATTTCCTTTTAGTTGCTATTCTAATAGACAGTTTGTTGTTCCCTTAAACATATGATAGTCTATCTGTTTCAAGCTTTGAAATTGCATAGTTTGCTATACATGAATAACAGCTGCAGTTCATTTTTATATATGAGCACACAGATATCTGATTTTTAACATTTATAATCTTTTAACATTCAAAATCTCAGTGGTCTATGCTCCCTTAATCTAAATGGTGTTTTTTGTATGTAACTGTTAATGTTATAGAGGAGATCTGGATGCACATGGAACTTCTAACATCGAAAATTTTGTAAGATAGTTATAAAATATTTTAATTTTTGTTTCATTGTTTATGAAATATGTATTTTCAGCGTTCATTGTCTCAAGAGAATCAAGAATTAATTTTGTCCCTCTTATAACTTGGAAAGTGGTACACATGTACCTTACTACAATTACATCATATTGGCACTATTGAAAGAGATCATTGATAGACAAATTAGTTACACTCTTTTTATTATCTTTTTACAGCCTTAAGTGTATATACAATGTGCCACTTAATGTTTCCAGATTTTTTAAGGTTTAGCGATATTATGGTAGCAAACAACTTAAAATAATGAATTTTCTTTTAAGTGATTTCTACATAAATGTTAGTAAAACCAAATTGTTTAAAGATTCTTAGCAATAAGTTTCAATGTAATGACTGGTAGCTGGAACTCATATTATTGCAATTTCCCTTTTATAAATAAAAAAAAAAAATTCAATCTTTACAAGTTTGGGGACCAATTCCTTTAGCGCTTGTGGATTACATTCATTAGAGTAAAATTTATAATTACATGAATACTCTGAGTGGGTTAAAACTTGCCAGTGATGTTAATTTTCTACTGCCGGTATGATTAATAAGTAGCATGATGAAGAATGAGCTCAAGAACTTTAAAGTATTACTCTTTGTTCAAATAACAAGTGTATAAAATCTTGAGCCAACTTTATATTGTTAAAATATTTGCATTGTAACTAGCTAGATTCAACTGTAAATTATGTATCTATCCCTGCTATTTTAGGTTTATAATATTAAGTTTAATTGTTCACAGTTTATGTAAATTTAAATGTTCCATGTTAAAATAATGAAGTACAAGTAAACCAGATCTCTCTCTGAATTCAGCCTTATCCAAATCAATTCTTAATATAGAAAGTTTTAATAAAATTTGTGTGTGTGCGTGTTCCACAAATAGTAGACTGACTATGATATACTGATGAAAGCTATTTCCTCCACAAGAGTGGTTCATATTGTGATAGAAACACCTTTCCTCATCACTGCTGTGTTAGAGCTTCTTTTTTTATGTATTTTTTATTGTTATAACAGTCTTGAAATATGTTTGTTGACCATAAGAAATTTACATTCAGAAGAGAACATGCCTACCAAACAGAAACACATATTCTAAAAAGACAAGAAGATACATGGATTGTACTTTATTTATAGCCATGAAAATATCTATTTTGGGGATATGCTACTTCTAACAAATATATGCAGAAGTAGGCATTCTCTTTCTGAAGAAATATCAATTAGAATTAATTCTTAGTATTCTGAGATCATTAGTAACAAAGTATAATTATCTCAGGTTAAAGCACCTTTTTGTTTATTGCAAGTTTTAACTTCTTCCGTATTTATTCTGGTGGTTAAATAATTTGTAATATAATTATATGTTTTCGTACATAAAAAAAATGCCTGGAGAGCATTATGGTAATACTGTAACATTAACCTTAAAATGTTTAAAATAATAATGTTTTAATTTCTTATATTTTCACTTTCACATTACAATATACATATATTTTATATATACAATTTTTTTGACTTATTTAATTTCGTTTATGTATTATATATGAAATCAGTGAATTGTTTCATTAGAGAGAATCTCATTAGCAACAACGACACCTGAAATCTGTAATGAATGTTGAAATTTGTGTTACCAAATGAATGAATGCCTTATAATTTCATTAAGTCTCCTCTTCCTTTGCTTTAAAGAAATATTAAAATTATTCTTCTAGGCTTTAGTTTTCTTGTCTGAACTCAGAGCAATATAGCCATGAAAATATCAAGGGGCTAATTTAATTTATTTTAAACTTTGCTTTAAAATATTAACATATTTTTTCTGTAACATTCTTATAAATTCCTCAATATTATAGTATTTTCATGAAGAATTGTTCCTAGACAAGCTATTTTGATTGAAATAATAAATTCTACTGAATGAGTAAAAGAAGCAGATCTGGTTCTCTATTATGTAATACCACCAACATAATAACTGGTCATAACATAATGACTGTCACTAATCTGAATGACACAAAATGAAGCAGAATCTTATAAAGAAATATTAAAAGTCATATTTGCAAAATCTTTTACAAAATATATATATATGAAATGCTTGGAAAAAAAAATCATGGTTGAAATGATTTACCCTTTTTATCCAAAATGGCTGCTACAAACAATATCTTCAGAATGCAGAAAAGAATATTTGTGCAATAATCAGTGAAGTATAAAAATTAATGCCCTATAAAATGTAAACAGAAAACATTATGCTAAGGCACATCAAATTTTTACGATACTTCATTGCAATTCATACCACAATATATACTTTGATTCCACAGAATAGATCCATTTATAAATTTATAAGAGCATTTGATTTAGGCCCATTCATCTGACTACCGAGTACTAAAAATAGTCTTATGAATTGGATCCTTTTAGTGTGAATTAAATTATATGAAGAAAAAGAGAGAGTCACTTAGATTTAAATGATTTGTTGACAGTAAATATTTTTATTAATTGTAGTACCTCTGAGTTCTGACAAGATCAAAAAATAAATATGCTAGGAATGAATGTAACAATGAATGTGGTAAGAAACATAGATTATGAAAAGTAAATTATGACCAGATAAAAACATCAGGAAACAGAAAGCTAGATGTTAATAAATTATCTTAAGTGAATTAAGTTTATTCTAAAAAAGAAAAACAAACAAAAGAGAGATATGTTACATAGGGAGCCTGTTTGTTTCAAACAATTGTTGTTAAAATATTGTTGTTAGTTATTACTATATATCTGATAATCATCCATGACAGATACAACTAAGTAATTTGAATTTGGTGTTGAACACCACTGATTACCAAACTTTGCTGCTGGTAATGCAGTTGTAATATATTTATATATTCATCACAACATTAATCTCCATATTGAAATAAGTATGAGTGGGAAAATATTGTTTAATGATGTTAAATTTCCACTGCCACTGTTTGTTTAGGTAGAGAAGATAAAAGTCAAGAATATTCTTTCTGTTTTGGGTAAGATCATGTCTGCTGCTTCATGCATTAGATTCCAATATATAAAGATAGATCTGAAATGCTAATGCATAGCTTTTTACACTTTTACAAAATCTATATGCTTTAAGTTTTATAGAATTGGTGTTAATGCTTTTATATTATGCTAACATTTATAGAATTTTCTTACTGTGTCTCAAAAAAAGTTTATAAATGATATAGATTTATATCAAATAATTTGATTGATAGTATAGACAAATGCATTACCAACAGTACACTGTCCCATTATAAGCATATCTGTTGTTTTCAACTCTAAAAATACCAGAAAATAAATTAAAAATGTATTAATTAAAACTGGTATTGAAGTTATAAAAATACTAGATATTAGTTCAGAAGACCTTCAGCACACATTCAATATTGTAGATTACCAAGTTATACAAAAAAAATGTGGTATGTTATATAGGTAAATATTAACATGTGTTTCTACACAGAAGTAAAGAAAAATCTGTCATTAGTAAAGTAATTTGCTCCTTCATCCTTGAAATACCTCTGCATAAATTAGAGGACATTCACTATATTGAATGGAGAAACATTATGTTGTATGGAAAAACCACAAGAATGTTTTTAAAGCAAAACATTGCTATACTGTCATTATGTTAAAAAGTTGCTCGGATGGAAAAATGAAACATAAAGATCTAATAAAAAATAATAAAGCAAATTGTGTTACCATTATCCTCAATATGATCCTTTAGTACTTTTACTTACATATATCTCATACAGCTAATATGGAAGTTCTGTTAAACTAATCAGCTCTTCACCTTTGGGTGGAAGCTGAGATTAGGCTGGTTATTACAGACTTAAGTGCGATGACATAGAGAACTTGTTTACAGGCTAATTTCTTTTGAATTTTCCAAGGGACAAATGTCTAGACCATTTTTTATGTATGGGATCTGACAAAATAATACCAATGTGAAGAGATAAATTGGAATTCATTGCATATTATCCACAGTATACTGAATGGAATCAGAAGATTTAGTAATAAAATCTGCTTTGGATCAATATGGTTTACAGGTAAATAAAAAATGAATCTAGGCAATGGGGAAGGACTGTATGACTGGTAAGGTGCTTTCATATAGCATGCAGATATGTTTGCTATAGTGGTAATGAAATGGAAAGGTATAACTAAGGACTATAATGAAAGGCATATTACAATACTTTTCAGATATTCAAGCAGCCTTATAGATGCTTAAGGCAAAAGAAGTTGAATCAAAACTGGTTTGGGAAAGCCTGAAGTCTCTGGAATCAATGATGAAATTGGTTGGACATAATTCAGTTATACTGATGTGATTGTTGGTACATGGGGAATTCATAGTATTCAAAGAGCAGATGACTTGGCAAAAAAAAAAGGGGGGGGGCATTTATATCCCTGAACCTAGACTTCGATTGTCCTATAGTTATGTCCATGGAGCTATTAGGAATAGACTAGTAGGCATCATCGAAGTATTGGGGGTTCATTGAAGGATTAGGGTACTTCAAGTCCATTATTACGGATATCAATAAAGGCAGACTAAAGAACTACATTTAATAGACAGAGTTGAACTCAGTTGTATAGTGGGACGACAACACAGCATTGTCAACTGAACAGACATCTCAATAAGATTGGCAAAACTATCATGTCTACTTGTAGAAGATGCTAAAGAGCAGATAAGATGCCATTTCATCATGAATCTGTTGCATCACAAAGGGTTAAACACTTTAACTAATGGTTCCTGCAAATGCATAGATTTCATGGTATCTCCTTTAAGGAACTGGTAGCCTTTATGAAAGGTACTGGAATTTATTTTTAGGAGAATAAAAAAAAGGAAACAATAGAACAGTGATGGTCTTTTGAGTGTAGGGCACTTTTGCCCTTCTCTAATAACCATAAACATATATTAATTTCAAAAAAGTTATTTGCATTTAGTTTATTTGTCACACAGACTAGAGATGTGCAAATTATTTTAAATGCATGACTCTTACTTTCAAGTGACACTCTTGTTTACCCCTGACAAATGAGTGAGATGTTTATCACCCTATTCTCTCCTCGCCAGTCAAAAAACTTGTCTTATATTTGCTCATTATCCATAATCACTCTGCACCTCCAAGCTATACCCTGTAAAATCAGCCCCCAACTGCACTAAGTTTTGTTATTTTGCAGTTGAGATGACCCCAAGACTTGGAGTAAAGTTTAAACTCCACTGTACTCCTTGCCACATTTATTAATAAGATTTTGTATGTTTCAGAATTTCAGATTTATTCATAATCTGAGAGAAATATCTTCTTTTAGCCTCATTTATCACTCTACTCAAAAGTTTGTAATAAGTTTATACTCTTTTTAAATCTGGATTGTTGCTAGTACAGTATTGCAAATATAGTTTACTTTTATTAGTACATGATTTTATAAAGCCCAAGGTTAACCATGCTCTACCCTTGGTGTTTGGAGATTTAGTTAGAGTTGTATTAGGAAAATTGGCCTAAAAATAACAACAATAATAATAAAAACAAAAATAAGAGTACAAATTTATTGAACTTGTCATTCATTAGGATGCTAGAGTACATGAACAACCAATTTTCATTCTTAAGGTCTTGTTTAAATTTATTCATTAGCCTTATATACATTGCTATAATTCTATTAAAGGCCTATTTCTTAATTGGTTTGCCAAAAGCTCGGGGTGTACTAACATTTGAACATCATAATCTGACAGTCTATTAACAAATGGAGATACTGAATAAATTTGAATTTTCATTTTATCAAGAAAAATGTTATCATTATTAGAGTTCCAGAGTCTGTGCAGATTCTGGTAGAAAAGTCAATTAAATGTTCCAAATTATAAGTGCCTAGTAGAGATGTGAACTTACTGTAGTTTTCATAATATAGGTTAATATTTGTGTAATTTTCATATTTTGCATTCATTAGCCATTGTGACTATATATAAATCTACAGAATGCCAAACAAATAAATAGAGTCTATAAATTGCATTTCATGTTTGTTTTAAACAATATGGAAAGTACAGAATGATTCCTGAGCCATAAATATTTCAAAACATAATAAAGAAGCATAATGAGCAGACTGCATATTGTTGCATTATTATTAATTGCAGAAATGGAATATAATTCTAGCATTAAAGACTTTAATGACAAAAGTATTTAGAAGTTTGCTGAATAGAAACACTAGAGGTCACAGCTTTTTTTTTTTTTTTTAAATAAAGATTGCACTTTATCAAAGATAATTGGAGTGTACATATTTTATTTAATAATTGGGAGTGTTTTAATTAGATTGTAGTTTTCAAATTTAAACCAATGTTTTGCCTAACAATGCGAATAAAATGGATTTTGTCATATTTAATCCCAAAATATAAATAGTCTATTGTTGTATTTATATAATTTCGAAGCTGTTTACAATGAACATATTATATTTAAACTGCTGGTTCCCGAAACATTGTCCAAACTTAAACATAATAAGTGAAGTGTATAAAAATGTTACCCACATTGCATTAGTTTAAAGTTTATTGTTGTTTTAA
This sequence comes from Metallyticus violacea, assembly GCA_030762175.1. NCBI lineage: Eukaryota > Metazoa > Arthropoda > Insecta > Mantodea > Metallyticidae > Metallyticus > Metallyticus violacea. The sequence continues at coordinate 21,605,494 of CM060840.1, read as the reverse complement.
ATAGCTCGAATTTTCACAGTTGAATGTATAACAACAAATTATTTTTGAGGAAATCACTAAAATTTCACCAATTTTGTTCCACTTACTTGGACGTGTTTCAAAGGCTGTTGCCTTCATCTTCAGTATGTTTCCTTTCCACTGTCTGCTTCCCAGTGTGGTATTAAGATGTCACTCTGTGAATTTTATGAACTTGGTGATGAGGATATTATTGTTTGGGAGATCAGAATTAAACAAATTTTCCTTGTTTTGTTTATGAATATATTTTCCCACACTGTTAATTCTGTAGGTTTTTGAAGAGCTTTTAAGAGTTTTGGTTCCTTTTGGAATTTGTGGTTCTTTTGCCAAAAATGGTCTACTATTGCTGATCTTTCCATGTGTTTATCTTTTACATTTCTCATATATTCCCTAAATCGTATGGTAATGTTTCTTTTTGTTTTGCCTATGTATTTCATATTGCAGTCTTTGAAACTGATTTCGTAAATGCCTGATTGTTTTCCTGGCAGAATTTTGTCTTTTATTGGTTTTTGGGAGGTTTTTTGAATTACATTTGTTTACCACAGCCAAAAATGTTTGCCTCTTTAAAAATCTTCTGGAATTTTGGGTGTGCTCATGGGTGGAATGTGAATTTCTTAAATGTATGATCTTTTTTGTGGCCTTTAAGTGTGATGAACATTAAGTAAAAATTGTACTTACGAAGCTGTAGACAATGGAGTGGTAATATATGTTACATTAATGCTTTCAGTTGTTAACACTAACTCCACTTACTTATTTAAAACTTTGGACTAGTTTCGGGAGAGGTTCCTCCCATCATCGGCTGCTGTTGACTGAGTGCCGTTGTTCGAAACGGGGGATGGACGCCCGTTCGCCCCTGTGGTGGTATCTCGTGGCTCTAATAGAGGCGGATCTTTTCATGAGCTTCTTTGAAATACACATTACAAAAGCATTTCCGTGGATCTTCAAGACATGGCATAGATATGTGGACGACATATTCGCAATAATACCTAAAAAACATTCTACAGATGCATTGAAACTCCTCAACTTACAACACAAATCTGTACAGTTTACCATAGAAGAAGAGAGAAATGGTTGTCTCCCATTCCTTGATTTAAAAATAATAAGAAATGCAAATAGTTTTAACTTTGGAATTCACAGGAAACAAACACACACAGAAAATTACATAAAAAATGACAGCTATAACCCCACCCCACATAAATATGCAGTGTTTCACAGTTTAGCACACAGACTAATCAACATCCCATTGACTGAAACCGAGTACAAAATGGAACACCAACATATAATGAAGACGGCTATAACTAATGGTTTCAACACAGACTCAATAACAAAAATCATCAAAAAAGCTAAAAGACAAAAATCGATTAAGGAAGTCTCCACACTTAAAAACACCCAAGACAGATATAAATTCAAAAGTTTCACATACCACCCAACTTACCACAACAAATTTAAGAAGATATTCAAAGAGCATGGAATTATGTTAGCCCCAAAGAACAAATACAATATAAAAAATTTAGTAGACTGCACAATGAAAGATACCATTCCCACAGAACAAAAATCAGGAATATATGAGATTAAATGTGCAGATTGTGAACAGAGCTACATTGGGAAAACAAAAAGAAATTTAGAAATTCGAAGAAAAGAACATTTTAGGAACATTAGATTGAAACAGATAGACAAATCAGCAATAGCAGCTCATTTTTGGAACAAAAATCATGAAATAAAACCAGAAATTAAATTATTGAAACAACTTCGCAAACCAATAGAACTATCCACATGGGAGAGAATTTTCATTTTAAAAAATAAGAACAACTTAATGAATTTTGATTTTCCGCCGCTGGATGAACTCAGCAAGTTTCTATTAGAGCCACGAGATACCACCACAGGGGCGAACGGGCGTCCATCCCCCGTTTCGAACAACGGCACTCAGTCAACAGCAGCCGATGATGGGAGGAACCTCTCCCGAAACTAGTCCAAAGTTTTAAATAAGTAAGTGGAGTTAGTGTTAACAACTGAAAGCATTAATGTAACATATGTGATGAACATCTTGTATTTGTTTTTTTTTTTTTTTAATTTTTCTAGTTTCTTGTTAACCAGATCTATTCTGTAGCCATTTTTCTGAGCTATATCTATGATTTTATGGTACTCCAAATTGTATTCTGTATTGCTTATCATAGGCTTGTTAATCTGAATGTGAGACTATTGATTATAGCGAATTTATGTTGTCTTGGATTGTGGATGTTCTTTTTTATATAATTATCTGTGTGGGTATCTTTTCTGAATATGCCAAATTCCAGATTATTGCCATTTTTTACAATTTTTATATCAAAGAAGAGAAGAACCTTCTTGTTTTCTATTTCCAATTCAAAAAACAATAACAAATAAAAGATATCACCACACTAAAAGGCTAAACGAAGATCATATATTTAAGAAATTCACACACCACCCATGGGCACACCGAAAATTTCAGATGATTTTTAAAGAGGTAAACATCATTTTGACTCTAGTAAACAAATGTAATTTAAAAAACCTCCTAAAAACCAACATAAAAGACAAATTTCTTCCAGAAAACAATCGGGCATTTACGAAATCAGTTGCAAAGACTGCAATATGAAATACACAGACAAAACAAAAAGAAACATTACCATACGATTTAAGGAATACATGGGAAATGCAAAATATAAACACACGGAAAAATCAGAAATAGCAGACCATTTCTCGCAAAAGATCCATGAATTCCAAAAGGAATCGTAACTCTTAAAAGTTCTTAAACCCATAGAATTAACAGTGTGGGAAAATATATTCATAAACAAAAGCAAGGAAAATTTGGTTAATTTTGATCTCCCAAACAATAGTAACTTCATCACCAAGTTCATAAAATCCACACAGCAACATCTTAAAACCACACTGGGAAGCAGATGGTGGAATCATGCTGAAGATGAAGGCAACAGCCTTTGAAATACATCCAAGTAAGTGGAACAAAATTAGTGAAATTTGAGTGATTTCCTCAATATTAACTTTTTATATTAGTCCATTGTTATTTGAAATATTAAAGCTGAAATTAGCCCTGCTACCTTTGTAATACATGATAGAATTGGTCATATGAGGACTGAACAACAGAAATGTCTCCGGATTAAAAAGATAGCATTAATTATTATTTTTGGTCAGTTAGGTGCAGGTCAGGAACTGGTTATCTGCAAGGGGGGTAATGTGGGTAAACTCCAGCTTCCCTCCATAACTTGAGATTTTCATAGCTACTCATATGTGGTGTGTTAAGAAAGATCATATTTTTTACAGTACATCTATACCAGATTAAAACAAAGATTATGGTTGAAGAATTAAGTAGAAGTTTTTGACAGTAAAGCAATATATCATTCAGTGTTACCAACTACTAATTTCATAAATGAAAGAAAAATGTAAAAAATTAAGAATGAATAAAATAATGGATTTTACATGCAAAGGAAATTAAGATGGTAAACTTTCTCTTAATTAAATATTAAACTGAGTAATACATGGGGATTGGAAAAGATAAAGTGTACATTAATGAAAGGTAGATTAGCAATGAATTTAGTGATTAAATAATATAATAAATTATTTACGAGAATTCACTCAAATTTCACTAGTTTTGTTCCATTTACTAGGACATGTTTTGAAGGCTGTTGCATGAATGATGAAGGTATTATGGTATGAAATAGTGCTCTGATGAAACAAGATGGGCATGTGCAATTGAAATTTGGGACACTGATAAAGGAATTAAAAAAATGAACCCCATTCTTAGATCCTTTTGCAAGTTAATGTTAGGTGTGTCTCAAAACACAATCAATTATAGGGCTATACTAGAATTAAGAAATGTTGATGTGAGAAGGATGGTAATGGAAAGGATGTTGAAGTATTGGTATCAGATAAATCAGATACTAGAAGATAATATATTGATGGTTTTTTTAAGATATCAAGAGAAATATTTAAATAATAATTGACTAGGAAGGATTAAGGATCAATTGAAGAAGAATAAATTAGGTAATGCATACATAATTTGGCAAGAGAGAATATATTAAGGGTCTTGGAGGGGTGTTTTGTCCAGATTTGAGGCTATATAGGCAGGTTTTAGGGTTGTTAATACCTATTTGAGAAAAGACCCTTAATATTATCTCAAATCATTCAAGGTAGAATTTATGAAAGAGATGTATATTGAAAGGTGAAATAGACAGGGAAGGAATGACCTGGTTTAGACTGGGGATTTGGAGGACATGGAGAGGAGGAAGCTGCTGTACACATTCTGTTGAAAGGTTAGGCCCAGAGGAATAAAGAAAGGTGTAATTGAAGATTAATAAGAAGTTGTGATCAAGAAAAAGTTTTTATAAGATTGAACTAAAGGGATTGGGTAAGTTTTTATGGAAAGTAAGGTGGAAATGGAAATGGTCAGTGGAGAAGCTGGAATAAATTGAATTTAATTAAAAACCTTGTTACACTAGGTAGTAGTTTTCAGCTTAAATTAGTTAAATTTGGTCTTTAAATGTGACATCAATAGGTTGTGTGAGTAAATTTATTTGTTGATTATTAGTTGAAAGGGAGCTATATTTGAAGACAGCTATGATTAGGATTAGATAGGATACTTTTTTTGTGTAAAAATAAGATGAGGGTGAAATGCATGTCTCCTGGGTATTCCAATAGTAGACTACTGATGAAACAGGTATGTGTATTCTGGGTATTCCAGTAGTAGACTACTGATGAGACAGGTATATGTATTGAGAAGTACACTTGTTCTAAATGAAGGTTTGATGAAATTAAAATATATTGGTTGTATAAGAATTGGCAAGTTTAGTTCCTGGAGCATTCAGTGAGTTCGTGGAGCAGTCACAGAGACCTATGAATATAGAACTTGTCATATACAATTACCACAGTAACTTTAGATTTATATTTACAAAAATTTGTCTACATCTACATAAATAATTACAATAAAAATAAAAAATAATGCCTAGAACAACTCGACCAAACAACAAAAACAGACAAGTCACTTAATCATACAAATTTTATTATATACATATTTACATATACATTGATGTATTGTGCAGTATAATATTGTCACTGGTATATTCTTTTACAGAATAATAGACCTTTTTACATAGGTATTTTTAAAGACCAGATTTAAAGGAATTGTCATTGTTCATTAAGGCTTTTAGGCTAGAGGGAAGAGCATTGTGTATTAAAATGCATTCATAATAAACACCTTTTTGATGGCATGAAAGTGCTGAAGTTTAGCAATGTAGATTTGCTTTTTGTCTAGTATTCTTGTCATGTATATTTTGATTTTGAACAAAATTTTCTTTATTTCTTATATAAAAGTTCATGAGGGTTAAAATTTCAAATTTCCTAAAGAGGTTTCTGCACAAATGTCTGCTATGTGTACTAGCAATTATTCATATGACTTTTTCTGTAACAGGGAGACACATTCACTTTTGACTGAATTTCCCCAAAATATTAGACCATACTTCATTAATGAGTTGAAATAAGAATAATAAACTAGTTTTAAAGTCTTAATTGGCTCCAACATTGCTAATGCAATGGAAATACCTTAAGATTGGCCAGGACCAGATTAAGATGGTAGCCATTTCTTAGCAATAAATAAACAAATAATAGTGCACCAGACAATATATTATGTGAAGTACTGCATTTATCAGAATGTCTAACTGATGTGCTTGGTAGCAGCAATGTTTAAAAGCTGAACAGAATGACCTTGTATCATGGAATGTCGGGAGGCTAGGGGTAAAATGGTTAAGCGTTAAACTTTACTCCTGTTTTTGGAAATACATACGTATGTTTAAAAGTTTAATAGGCTAGAATCTGAATTTAAGAAGTTTAGGGTCTTTGAGGGACCCTATATTAGAGGAGATTCTAATAAAATGTTTGCAAAGATGATAGAAAAATTCTTAATTAAGTAAGAAGAAGAAAACGGCACCAATAATTAATGTATTCCATTTTTGTGATGTCATAATCCAAACTCATATCTAATTATTGAGCTAAAGTTTGGCCAACAGGGGCGCCGATGGTTTATAACTGAATATATCCAAAGAGAAATGTTACTATTATACTCTTTGACTCAGTCAAAGCATCCGTGTATATAGGCTGAGCTTCCCTCATTTCTGAGAGGACCCCCAAGCATGTGCTCTGATTGGCCAAAGTCATACGTTAACCAATTGGAGTTGTGTTCAAAACAGTATAACTGTCACTATGCTTTAAGTAATTGTGCAGTATAACTGTCATTTCATTTTAGCAAAGATTTAGCAGGGATCTTCTTTTTCTGAATAATTTGACAATAATTGTACCATGTTGTACCTTTTAACAGTCTGGTTATAATTAATATAGTCTTGGTAAATTAATTCATAGCCAACTATGAGCCAAACATCGTGGGAAAACGTGTTAGTGAACTGGGTAAGTTCTTTTCTACATCGGCAATAAGAAATTAAACGATTTTCCGGCATAACCACCCTCATTTTAAAAATAAAATGTTTTATATAAACAAACAAGATATTAAATTCGGGAAAGCATTTTACCTACAGTATCAAAATTATGTCTTTGATACTGTAAAAGCATCGGAGAACAGAAGTATTAAGATGTAGGAATCACGTCGTGAAATGCACAAGCCAAAGTGCCAATAAGGTTGCTAAAATTTCATTTGCAGGTGATTACCTGTTTTTTAATAACTTATGATATACGTAAGGTAGAAAGTTTCATTTGCATTCATTTTAAAGCTTCTGAAATAATCTAATAATGTGATGTTTCATGTTATAGAAAGTATGTAATAGTAATACAATATATGAATGTTACCCAACGAATTAGTGTTTTTCAAAATTAAAATTGAAAAAAAATAATATTCATGTACGCTGAATATTCTATACATATTCAAGTTTGGAGGCAGGACTACATGCATTCAAAGTTATTAAAATATATTATGATTATGACGATCTCATGTGACAATGCAATTTTACTATTCTATGCATGGTAGATATTAATATACCAATTATATGCATAAATTAGAAGTGATTTGCAAAAACTTTTCCTATTTACAGATAATTGGGTGTTTTTGCTCCATTCTATAATGGGCAAAGGCCTCAAGGATATTGAACATGTCACAGCCAAGTAAAATAATGAAACTTCCTTCACAGTACACACATTTATAAAGTTATATAAACTTACCATAAAGTGAGTGTTCACATTGTTACAGCAAATTTAATTACAGGAGAATGAGTGCAGATATTATTATTACTACTACTACTACCACTACCATTACTATTACTATTATTATAGTTTGGAGTTCATAGTTGCAAGTATCCAGTGTACACTTAGATGTTGCATTATGAATGTAGCAAATTTCCACATTATTATGTTCGCATGCTTCTCTTTCGCTTTCCCCACTAGGGTGGCTCCTTCAGTGGTTCGTTTATGTAACAAAATTGCCAACCCAACTGTTATATAATTTTGTGATGTAGCAACATGTTGGCATGTATTTTTTCCAAATAGGAGGCAAGTGGAGGCCATTAGGTCATAGTGAACCGCAGTAAACCACTGGGCCTCCAGTTTCTAGGATGCACCTGAGGTTAGCTCTGAGTTAGTGTGTGTAAATGAGTTGATTACTAATTGCATTTTTTTTTATTATTGTTGCTTTGTTAGCATGGATGCATCTGCTGTTTGTTTACTGAATTACTATATTTCAACATGGCTGTATTGTCTCTTATATTCCTATTTCTGTGTATTTCTTACATAAGGATACTATGCAGAAATTTCCCCTTCGATTTCAGCTATAAAAGTAAATGCACTTTTTTGGGAGAGTGGGTGGCATATAACTGAATGATGTCATATCCTAATACTGTTTTTATAAACTCTTCTGTTATTCTAGGTAAGTTTAACATTTTAATTTCTCCTATACACTTTCATGGAAGTTTCACCAAAATAATGTACATAACAAGCTAATACAAATATAAACAAAACAAGATCTTAGACTGTTCTGTAAATAAGTAAAAGATAAATGACAAGTGTTATATGTTGGCCTGTTGAACTGCTAAAGCATCGTGTAATATTGTTTTAAAAAAAAAGCTATATATATATATATGTGTGTGTGTGTCTGTGTGAAAACAGTGTAAAAAATTATTGTATTGTACACTTAGACAACATCTTTTGTGATGATAATTAACATGTGGCATTGATTACATGCACATTGTGCATATGACTAAAGTTCAAGCCAAAATGAAATCTGTTTGCACATCTTGAGCAGATGGCAGGGAAGTCTTCCCCCACTCCACCTGATCTCTTTTCAGTCAATTGTTTTGCATGTGCAAGTGGTTAGAATTATATTTGTTATTTTGTGGGAATATTATAATCTTTGTAATTCTGACATTAAGAGTGAAATAATATTTATGGATTAGAGTTTATAAAGTACAGGATATAGCATTCTTTAACTTAACAAGCAAGAAATAGCAAAAGAATTAGTAACAAATTGGCAATAATGGTATTTCATTGTCAAGTCAGCATAAGACTCCTATTTGCAGGTGAACAGACAGGGCAGCCTGGAAGAATGGCATGGCACTCTGTACTAACTTTAATGTTTTTCATGTATAACCAGGCTGCCAGGAAATTTACGCCTATCTTGTTCTTCCACGTGACTTTCTGTACATGATATATGCCCTGAAGATGAATATCTCACTATTACACAATATTACTGCAAATGAAATTGCATAACACACCATGCCAAAAACCCACTCCAACTGTCTGAAAGAGAGAATGGCACTGCACATGCATTGCGGGGAATTTCAGCAATTGGAGGGGATAGGTTTGCTGATCTTCAGTTGGAGGACTTTTAAACTGTCATAACTGTATACTTCAACAGCAGAGCAATAGCACATTTTTATATATATTCAAGTTAGATTAATGCACTTCATTTCTACTACATTTGTTATCTACTGTATTTAAAACTGTTAAAAGTTTATTAGATTACACACTAATGATTATGTTAAGAGGAGCTTAAGGTTCTTTAATTAAGGTCTGCAAGAATGTAAAATTCCAACAGCACATAATTCTTAATGCTCTTTTTTGCAGAATGAACATTCCAGAATTGCCCAAAATTAGAATGGAGTGAAAGTAAGCAAGGAATGCACCACAACAAAACACTTTTTGTTTGGGGGGTTTTTCAGACTTCAACCAAGCTTGGGAATCATGCTTCTATATGTCTGTTATGTTTTAATTCGTGCTCATCTCCTAATCCTAAAAATTTAGTATGGAAAATACCCATAATCATATCATTTGGATATTGAATAATAGGTTCAGGGAATTCTTAATTTTAGTTTTGAGCCGAATAAGATTTGTTTTTATCTTGATTAAAAAGCAATTTGTTAGCTTCAACCCACAGGTTAATTCTTTGGATGCATTTTCTGCCTTGATTGACGACAGTTCTGGTTATTTTCCTGAAATGAATGCACTGACATCTATGTATAATTGAAGATAAATCTATATTGCATTTTATAGCCATAAATATTACATGTGTGAAGAAACATTGCATACAGAAGGCAGAGGAACTTGAGGGTCAACCTGATATAAAATGTAATGTATCACCCTTTTCTGACTTATTAAGCACAGTGCCGTAGTAAAGAAATGCAGTCAGTTGGTATCTGAAGTGTACATGCACAAGAGCAAATGGAAACCTAGTCAGAAAAGTTATGCAAAGATGACCCATAAAACAGATTATATACAATGTGCTACAGTTTTGTAAAGATGATAGGTCTTGAAAATAACTTTTCTCGGGCTATCAGCCTGGTGAGAAAAGTTATTTTCATATCGCTGCCTGGAAAGCTTTAAGTCATGGTTCAAGATAGGTCTTATTTATGTACATGCTATAGCGAAGGAGGGTGAGAAATTAAAGCTCACTCAATAAACATTATAAACTCCTGCTAAGCCACCCATGTCTGAGGAAAATTGAACTTATTTTGCAAAATATGTCTCATGTGCAGAACGTTTTTGGAGTTTTATGAGCTGAGAAAAGAAATTCTGACTTTACAAAAACTCCTGAATGCTGTTAAGGAAAAAATGCATTCTGGAAAATACTGAAAAGCATGGAATTCAAGCAATGCAATAACTTACAACATATTTTAATGGAGTGGCCTGACATTGTTGCACATCATGCAGGCATACCTAAGAATGCTAAGAAAAAATTAAAAAGGGCCAAAGAAGCTAATTGTTTATACAGATGAAACATGGGTTCATACGTCGGTCCTGGTGGTCTCGTGGTAACCATACTTTCCTCTTAAACCCAATATCGCAGGTTCGATCCCAGTCAAAACTGATGGATTTTTTTGGGCGTAAAAATTCTAGGTATGGCTCCTTTAGAAAGGGAAGTAAAGCATGGGTCCTGTGCCGTACATTTATAGCATGATAAATAACCTCAAGCCTGAAAAAAGAGGCCTCTAACCAAAATTTATCGGCCATTTCACGCCCTGATTTGAATGGGACGCTGATGACCTGAGATGTTAAAAAGCGTCCGTAAATAAACCAAATAATGGATTCATACTTATTATACTGTAAACAAGTGTTGGCAGCATGATATGCAAGGTGTGCACGTAAACCAAAGTGATGATCAGAGGGTTATTGTTATTCATGCTGGTAGTAAAATGGGGTTCATCTAAGAGGCTGTGTTGATATATTATTCCATCATGAGTCTGCAGATTATAATGATGAAATGAATGGCAAAAATTATGATATATGATTAAACAAATCTGGAGCTCTAGCATGTTCTGTGATACAATGCTAAAGTATGTTTATTATTTTTTTATGTTTCCTGTCAGAGTTATTTTTTTTTGCAATTATATTTCATATCTTTATTTCAGGTCAACTGCCTGAGCCTTCAGAAAAATCATGTGGAACATATTGGGGAGTTGAAAGATGGCTTGTTTTTTTTTAATTTACTTAATATACTGTGAGTATTTCTTTTTATGTTAAGTTTTATTAAGCAATCATAAATTCTTGTTCTTTATGTTCTTCTTAGCACATACTTTTATAAGGGTCACTAGATAAGTTGATGTTAATTTTAAGCTTGTAGGTCATTGTTTAACAGATTGTATGTGTTATCCCAGTGTTCTACTGAATTAAGACTGAATAGTTGACACACCCAGAAAAATGCCAGATGCAGATTCTGGCAAAATGTTGGAATTCATACAGCTGACTACTAGACTGCAGCCTACAAGCTTGCAATTGCATCAATTTAATCATAAAATGCTGGCTGTGAAAGCATCTTTGTTTATATGTCACTAGACAAGTTTTGAGATGCTGTGACACATAAACCAGCACTCAATTTTTTATTTCAACCACTACGTGATCATTCAAAGTAATCTCGATGGCATTCTGTATACTATTGTACCCTCTGGAAGCAATCATGCCGCTCTATTTCTGACACTGCACTCAGATCCTCTTTTGGGCTGAAAAACCTCTGTCAAAGTAAATAATTCTTCACAGTTGGAAACAGGATAAAGTTGCAGGGTACCAGATCACGAGTATATAGAGGTGCAGTTCATAGTAGGGGGGGGGGTAAGTAACGTGATTGTAGCATTTACGTATGAGCAGAGGCATTGTTGTGATGCAGCAGAACTCCTCTCAGGCCTCTCCTTGGTTGTTTGTTTTGGATGCTAGAGAGGACCTTTGAAATGCAGACTTCTTTAAACCATTTTCTGCCACTATCTTCTGATTTTGGACTGCAACAATCATAATATGCCCACTTGTTGGGGGGGGGGGGCAGTGACCACCATTTTCTTCCCAATCTTTGATGAATCCTATTTCACTACCTTTGTGGTCTCTTGACGGGAGGAGGGTTTGGTCATCTGGAAAGACCCAGACCAATGACTGCGACTTGATTTGTGGGTAAAACATACATCCAGATCTATCTCTTGTAACCTGCTGAGACTCTACATTGTTGAAACATTCCATCATTTCTGTACACCTTTTGGTGGGGGGTCATCTGGAAAGAGCCAAACCAATGACTTATGATTGGTTTCTGGGTCAAACTGGTATATCCAGGCCTCACCTTCCTTAACAATGTGTGACACTGCTAAGAATTGATGAAACTTTCCAACAATCTTGCACCACTACCCTTGTGTACCTCTGCCACCCTTTGGCTAGTGAATGTGGTACTCAATTAGAAATATTTTTCCTCACTCTTAAGGTGATCATCCAGGATGGTTACAACATTGGACAACTATTCCCAGGGCTGACTCAATGTCCTTTTAGGTAAATCCTGGGCCTTAACCATTATCTTCAATCGTGACATATTTTCCACAATCTCCACTGAATATGGCCTTTTGCTCCTCTTCTGATGTTTAATGGGTATTCTCTCCTGTTTAATTCAGAGAACAGCAAAAATCTGTGACACTTGAAGGAGTAAGAGATGTAACAGCTTGTGACAATCTTTCAAGTGATTGCACTTTGTTCAAAGCACATTTGTAATCGTGCAAAAGCATAGCAAGAAAGTGTTTTCTTTCAGTGTTCATTATTGTTCTCTCGTGTCACTACATCACAACTTCAAAACTCCACTGCTAAGAGACAACTGAGCCGATTTCATTGTACCTGCCTTGGATGGACTGGAAAAAATAGGACTTTCAAGAGGTACAAATATTTATGGACTGCTGGGCACTAGATGGCTGAGCCTCAAATCTTGTCTAGTGACCCTTGTATTATTCCATTAAACCTCAATTATGTTTGAATCTAAACTGAATTATTAATTTTGCTATAATGTATAAAATCAATGGTGTCAAAAAATCTCAAAAGAGCCCAAAATAGATGATTCAAAACCCTTTGGAAATTACACTATTCATTATCAATTTTAACAAGGAAAGTTTTGACATTACCTTTATAGAACAGTACAATGTTTTCAAATTTCTCAAGAGAATAAATCTATGAAGTAATGATGTTCATAATTTTTTTCAAGCATAGTAGAATTTTTTACTCTTCATTACATCAAAATTGAATAAACAAGATTTCATAAAATCCTTGATACATAATTTTGAATAGTGGGAATTTTCATAGCGAGATATAACAATAATTGGACAACTTTGATTAGGAAATACTCTAATTTCACTAATTTTTACCAACTTCTTATACATGTTTTAAAGGTTGTTGCCATCATAAATATGGATTCATATCAATTTTCCTGTGTGATATACAGATAAGTCTCTATTTTTTTACCACATTATGCGGCACGTCTTTGATTTTCCCAATGACACTGATATTCTACTAAATATAGTTTTTAATGGTAGAAATCCTCACATTAAAATGTAACAATAATTAAATGATGTGGATAAAGAATCATTCAAATTTCCCTTGTTTATTATCATGTGATTTGGCAGTTTTTAATGATGGAAGTTCCCACAGTGAAATGTGATCAGATCTACAGAAAGACATCTGCATACCATACAGGAAAACCAACAGTGAATCCATGCTGATGATGATGGCAACAGCCTTTGAAATCTGTTCAAGTTGGTAAAAATTGGTGAAACTTAAGTTATCTCTTATCAAAATTGTTTGATTATTTAAAATATAGTTTTGTTTTATGTTATAAGCCCAAAAGCGTGTTTATACAGCAGGGGCCTTCTGCTAAGTTCAGGTCTAGCTTTTCCTCACAAAATGAGCGATTCTGTAAACCTAGTGATCCGTACGTATTTACTCTGTATACATGTTCCGAAGAAATAACATAGATGCAGATAGATAAACACTGGATGGTGCTATAGTATATTGAATTTATAGTACCTGAATACTCTAAATGCTTCTATAACATGTCCTCTTTTTGTAAGTTCAATACAAGTTTTATATATGAACCTAGGTGTTGTAATATATTACTTTTTCATAAGTGATCATTTGTGCTTCAATTGTAAGTTGTTTTATTTTATCTTTTACTTCTATCATGGTACCATAGCCATTTTATTCAAGTCTTGGCCTCCTCTAAGAGAGGTTACTATCCAGGGACAATTTAGTTATGCTTATTGGTGGCAGAGCGGCTTATATTTATATATATATATATATATATATATATATAAATTAACACTAATAATAAAAGTAGATAAAGATAAAACACAGAGAAAGAGTCACACTTGAAACTGCTATATTGAAGTAGTTCGAAATATAGCAGTTTCAAGTGTGACTCTTTCTCTGTGTTTTATCTTTATCTACTTTTATTATTAGTGTTAATTTGTTACATTGTTAATAGTGTTTCTTTATTTTTATGTTTCATATATATATATATATATATATATATATATATATATATATATACACACACTTACAAACCCTGGATCTTGATGCGAGCAAGTACATTTTAGAAAATTGTAAAGTTTCTTTATCTTATAAAAAGCATTATACAATCATTAGGAATACTGAGGTTGCATAAGTAATTATAAACTATTGAGAACCACTACTGCTTCTCTGCAAGAGTCAGCTTGTACTTATGTATTGTGCACAAAATTCCATTCTTCAACATTATGTTTATGTAGTGGCACATCTAACGAATAATTTACATACAATGTAAGCACAAGTAATACATGACATAACCACTCACTGACAAAGCCTTCCTCTAACCACAAGATGCTACCTGCACATGCATTATATGGCCATGATAACTGGCTTCTCCCAGTATGTAACTGTGTGTCATCCAGTAACTCAAATAACCTCATTGTGCAGGTATATGCATTAATAGTATTATTAATGTAATGTAATATAATGCTACTTCTAATTAGGAAACAGAGAGCTAAAGCAGATTAGATGACAACAGGATGCTCATTGGTATTTTGCTTGGAATTAGCATTCTTAGTGGAACTAAGAAGCACTTTTGTTACTCTTGATATGTAAATGTGTGTGAAAACTCTTCAAATACCATAAGATATGCGTTAGTTTTATACGTTCAGTTGCTGGTAATGCAACTGAAAGTATACTGGTAATACATGATGCTCCTCTTGTTTGAGCTGTGTTTATTGTATAATGATTATGCTAACCACTGACTGAACAAAGTTCAGTCAGTTATGGCATGATAGTCCTCATCTTCCATCTGTAAGACATCTATAAAGTCGCCAAATTACTATGTTTTATTTTAGTTGCAGGCTGCAATATAATTAGTATGCTTTCTCTTTCTTTTAGAAATAAGTCATCCCAATGTAGTGAAGCACCTGCCAATGTCTTGGAAATGATAAACAACTTTTTGAAAAGTAAGTGTTATTTCTTAGAGTTGAGTGTTCAACACAGAAGGATGCATTTGGAAATATTAATAACAGTTACAATTTAATTTTTTGCATTTTAAGGCTCTAAGAAGTTTTGATTTTTTTATTGGCACAGCTGGAAAGAGAATATTTAGATTAGCAAAGTTAGAAAGGACATCAAACCCTGCTAGCCCACCTCTCCTTAGCACTTTCGACTTGCAACAAAAACTAATGACATGAAATGGTAGAATGGAAAGTTTGTTGAATGCAAATATCTGTTTCAGCATTTGCCTAAGTGACTAGGAGAAATCACAAAAAAATGATAGGTCAGGTGGCTGGTCCAATGGGAATTGAGCAGAGACTTCCCAAATGCGAGTCCCAAGCATTACTGGCTGAGCCACTCTCAGTATGAGTAGAAATAGATAGCACACTGCTTCTATTTTTGCTGCTGATGCAAAGTGTTAACTGTTGCATTCTTGCTATCAGCATTTTAAGAAGGCTATTTGAAAGCATTCTTGCACTGTGATTTTTTATGCATAAACCAATGAAAAATCTGGAAAGATTATAGAGAGCATTTTTGGACTCTGCTCCTTCACATCCTACACTGATGACCTAAGGTTTTAAAGAGCATCCATAAATAAACTAAATCCTTCACTTCCACATTTAGACTGGTTGCATAGTTTAGGTAAGAAAGACAAGCACACAGTACATTTAGCAACAATGTGGTCACAAATAAAAGCATTGCCCATGTGGAAGTCATGGTAAAGAATGATCCACAGACAACTCGCAGAATGAACTGGACAATCATTTGTCACAAGTTTCTGAAAGACTGCATAAATATCTTCATGCAAGGAAACTTTGTTGCCCCACAATCTCGCAGAACTAAGGTAAAATGAATAGTGTTTAATGCCCGTTTTTTGCTACAGAGGCACCACAGGCAATGGACACTGATGATACACGAGATGAAATGACATATTGGGGAAGGATTTATTTTTAAGGAAGGAATCGTTCCAGGAAGTTTAGGGTACCTCCCAGGCATTTGCCATTTATGACTGAGGAAAACCTGGAAAAAGCCTCAGTCAGGAAGGACGGTCCTGGAGGTATTCGAACCCAGACATATATTTATGTGTATAACCAGAATCAAGGAGGCCTTTGGTGATCTGGGTCTTTCCAATTAATGATCTTCTATGAAGGTTAAGCAATACTGGAATGTAGGCTGGAAAATTGTTGCCAATTTTTCCTATACAATTGTTCATTGTGAATATTGCACTTTAGGAACAAAACAATGTCTCTCAACTGGCACACCTTAGTCATCTTACCATTATACTTGAAAAGGGAAGATTAAAGTTTGGGTTGCAAGGATTTTAGGGTCAGGATGATAATGCTCTGCTCACACTTCATTGGAAACAATATATTTCCTACAAGAACTTGGAGTGTAGCTGGTGGAGCATACTTTAGGTTCAGGTGTACCTCCCAGTGCTCTTTTCTTATTTTTAGATCTTATGGAAAAGCTGAGGGCCATTATTTTGATAATGTGGGAGTGTGTGTTGGTACTGTCTCTTAAGAAGCATGTAGGATGGGTTCCATGAACCAGTAGGTACGACTTTGTGTTGAATGTTAGTGTATTTTGATTTTTATATGCAAAAAAATTGAAAGCTAATCTGTGTGTTTCACATAACTTGCAATGTTTGTATAAAACTAGTTAATGCATGCCCACTGTAGAATTTGTTCGGATGAGTAACCTAGATAAGTTCTTAGTAAACTTTTCCTTATGCTGATAAGGAAAATGCAAAGTGCTTTCAAATGCCATTAGATTCCGAATTAATTTGTATCGCTGTTGGTGGTTTTTTTCCTCTCCTCCTTTCCCTCCCATATACAGTGAATCCTCAGTTCACCGTTCTGGAAGCATCATTCAATTTATGTAGTCCCAGCATAATTTCATTCTAAGCAATAAGAATAAACCCTGCATTAATCATTCCTGGAAGTATCGTTCTCCCTTATCAATTGAACATATTTTTTTTATTTATGTATTTTTATTTTTTTTATCACTTGCATTCTTGATTTATTGTTTTTTATTCACATATAATTGATAAGGTGCAACAAGTACAGTATTATGTTTTAAAACATGCCATTGTATCGTTTGAAGTATAATGTTCCTGCATCAATCAAACTTTTTTATATATATATAAAACTTACATTTTTGATTTATTATGAGGTAAGGCATTGCTGAACAGAGTGCATGAAGACGAAAGGTATCGTAGTGCCATGCATTTGCAATGGAGAGAAAGTGTGAATAGAAAGGAAGATGCACAATACACATATAATAGAATATTTACTTCAATCTTTCATCACAAAAAGTGTAACAAATAATTTTATACACTTCTTATAATTCAGACTGATCCAACTTTATTTGAGACTGTAATATGTCATGGACTCCCAGGTTTTCGACATGAGTTATATCCTATTTTGCCTACTTTTTCTCTCTTCACTTCTTAATCCACTTGTCCCTTACTCTTCCTCAATATTCACTCATTCTCCTACTTCTTTCCCACCCTCTGACTGAACATTTTATTACTACAATATTGTTTTCCATTTTATTCCATGTTGGACTGCCTATACCCCCTCTCATTTGTTTCCTTATACATATTTCCTGTTCATTTACAAGTAATTTCATTGTTAAAGGAAAGTGACTACTGCCAATTATTTCTTTTAATACTTTAAAATTAATAAGGTTTTTATCCACCCCTTCATTATACAATATGTAGTCTTGACACTTTGCCCATTAGCATTTACAAATATAAATTGCCTTCCAAATCTTCCACTCTTACTTGTTACACACTAACAAATTCACAAGATAGATTAAAAAAAAGCTCGAGTGAACTCTCACAGCAAGGAGTCTTGTTTTCATTGTTCATCATAAGCTCTTACAGCATGAATTCAGTGCAAAAAGGAAGCTGAAGTTTTATTGTTACCAAAATCATGGCATACCCTGTGAAGCATGTAAGGGCATTTGAGGAAATGTCTTAAGATTATTTTAGATCACTGGCATCTCCGATAGGGATGCAGCATATTTCTGCATTCTGCATGCTTTCTTTCACTTTAGTCAATAGTCTCAGTTTTAACATACCAGAGATACCCATGTTTTAGACTCCTTCCCCCATCATTTTCTTTTGCTTACGAATGGGAAAACAATGAATTAGGTTTCACTGTATCTTAAGACAGCTGAATTTGACATAGAATATTAAAAGACTAAAAACTGCTAAATCAACAGCACTGCTACATCTGAGATTGTTTTACAGGTGAATATCCAGGATTTTACATTGAAGATGGACAGAATGAAGAGAATATCATTAGTTTATGCTCTTTATTCCTTTTCCACTCTGTGTTCAAAGCAGAGTCAATGGAGGTCATGGAGAAGATGTGTAACCTTAATAGTGATATACAAATATATATACGAAATTTTCTTCAGAGACTTCTTTTACATAAAAACATCATAAACCAAAACATATTGCAAGAAGTTATAAGTGAACATAACAGTAAGTACTTAAGTATAAAATATATTAGTTTTTTTTATTATTAATATATGTGAGATGTTTTCTTTGCCCACAAATAGAAGGCCAGATGTTTTGCTTCATATCAAAAATATAAGGGCTGGTTTCATCAACTAACATGTTTGTTAACATTGTGTTAATATTTTAACAATATGTTAAGACTCCTGCATTACACCAAGCTTTTTCCAGCATAATGTTAGTCAACATGTTATGGTTTCTGAATACTGCAAATAGCACGGATCAAGAAGGTGGTATTATAACTGAAACACTTTTAAACTTACTCCTATGTACTTTTGTTTGTATAGAGCAAAATTGAAACATACAACTCATGCAAGGAATATTAAAAGAGGCAGAGACACAAAGGTATTTCATGTACAATCCTATGTTGACCATTTTCACATTCTGTACTTTTGTAATTTTGTGTGTGTATGTGTGCATAAAAATTTCAATTATTACATCAAATAGTTCTTTTTCTGTTATCGACTAAATATATCCAACTATAGCATTTAGACATCTATAGCTGGCTTTATGGCTGCTATTTTCATACTATTATTTGTTGTTAAACTTTAACATAAGGAAAAGATGAAGTTAACTTAAACACATTATTAAAGCTAACATTATTTGATGAAACAGAATTTTTGTCAATTTGAATGTTAAAGCAGTTTAATGCCTTGTTAACTTTTAACACATGTTGATGAAATCAGCCCTAGGTGAAGTAAATGCTTAGCTTAATCCATTACTTATTCCATATTCTACTTATAACTTGCTTTAGCAAATGATAGTTATGAGATAGTTAGTCTCTATGTGAAAGCAGCTAGAGTAGAATGCTTATTTATAATGACTTTTTGGTGTGCTTTTCTTTATATGTCTATTTTTAATGGAATGGAATTAATGCTCAGAAAGGTTGTCACAATGGTTCAGGTAAGGGTGTAGATATGAGGGCTGATTGACAAGTAAGGTTAATAAAAAGAAAAACAAACATTAATTTAGCTTAAATCAATTTATTTCTCAACATAATCTCAATTTGCTTGATACATTTTGCGTAATTTTCAGAACTATTTTACTGTTTATATGACAATTTGTCAAGGTCTGTAAAATAGTCTTTCACGCCTCCTTATAACCTCACTTTTCCAGAAAATCTTTTTCCATCAAGACCTTTTTTGAAATTTGAGAATAGATAAAAGTTGGAAGGGGCTATATCCGATGAGAAGGCTGGAGACTGCAGCAATTCAAACCTAAATATTAATAAATTTGGAATCTAACATGATGAAGCAAGCGTTAATAAGCTCTTCTGAGTCTCAACTATTTAAACACACTCTTTTTGACATCATTTACTGGAGATTTATTCAGGACATGTTTTGTGGACCCTCATCCACATCCTCAGCTGTTAAACTCTTTAAGTGAAGCCAAAAGAGCTGTCTATATTCAGAATAAGTTATTAATTTAAACCTCATTTGTAAACTTTTGCCATTGCAACTGCAGGTTTGTCTGCCGGAGTGTTGAAACAGAACTTTCTTCTTGGAAAGTTAAATGTCTTTTAATTGATATTATTGTATGATTTAGTTGAACTACACACTCTTAATGCTTCACTTACTTGATGTAATATATAGAACCAGTTTTGAGAACATTTCTTTCTCATCAGCCAGGTTAAAATTCAATTCCAATTTACATTTTAATTAAATGTCTTTGTTCAAATTCTGCCTTAGATTACCAAAATACTTACCATGTTCTAGGTGTCAATTAAGTTACAGCCTATATCATAGCTATGACCTTTCCTGCAAATGGGGTTGTATTTGCTTTCCTCTTGGCAGGTTCCAACTGTTGTCCACTATTTAGACAGCTCCTTTGTTTCAAGAGTATAGTTGCTGGATCCATGTCTCATCAATTGCAAACAAGCACAAAAATTCCCTTAGGTTACATCTGAAACACTCCAAACATTCAGCTGAGACATTCATAGGGGAAGATTTCTAGTCTACCATGAGCAAATGCAAAAAATATCACAGTATCATTCTGGTGTGACTAAAGGATTAGCTGGGATTAGTTTAACAGAATTTTATATAATTAAGATCATTATAATCATTATATTATTAGCTTCACTGTTCCGGTTCAATTAACATTTTAAGAATTTTATTTATGTTGGGTAATAAATTTTGTATTATTATTATTATTATTATTATTATTATTATTATTATTAATAAATTCTTACTTGATTAGCACCCACTGAACACAATTTCCTCGACCCAGATGTTTTTGCAAGATGTTGTGAACATATTCAATTCAAATCCTCACCATATTTGATCATTTTTATTGTTCAAAATGATTTTATGGATTTCTTTAATAATTTTATAATTGCCACTTCTTAGTCATTCATGAGAATGTTCGTCTTCACAACTTGTTCAACTGCATTTTAACTGCTCATATCTCTTTTTTCTCCATTTAATCTAATTATGTTAAAAAAAAAAAAAGATAAATAAAACGTAAACTTGAAAAACAGCTGAAATCTATATATATTCATTACAGCAAAGGGGGAAAATAATTGTATAATTATCAATCACATTGCTACAACTTAGGCTCCCTTTACCTTACTCATCAAACATCCCTTTATTCTAATCCCTTTTTTCCAAATTGGGAGTACAAAATATTGCCACTGAAGTAAATCAGAAGTGACATAGGGAAGCAAGCATGCAAGGGAATGCAATAACAGAATAACTGCAACTTTCTATTAATGTAACATAAACTAGAAACAGATAATATGGTTTCATTATCTATTACGAAAGTATTTCAGAATTATTATATTTCACTTTTTGTAAATACAATGCTGACCATTAAAATTACAATGTGCATAAGAGTACATTAACCCGCCCCACATTTTCTCTGAAAGAACAAGTATGGCTTGTCAAAAATACAACATCTATACAAGGTTGTATGTGAATTTTATAACAGGAGAATTGTGATATAGCATAAGTGATGCATATCATTTCAAAAAATTGGTGCTTGTACACATCCACAGCAAAACAAATATATGAAATCAGTAGATTGAGTAGGACGAACACACAGAGTGAAGTATTTCAAAAGCCCCATCAAACAACCGAACAAGAAGACATATTTCTGCGTGACTATTATGAACTTGAACAATGTGTTTAATTTTAATTACCAGCAGTGTATTTAATATAAAAATATTATTATATTACCTGTGCAGAAAGTAATTGTTTAATAGATTGTGAATAAAATGTGCAAAATACATTTAAATTAGTGTTAACTTTGCACCTCACTGCCTGACCCACTTCCCTTACCCCACTTTGGCTGCAGTAGCACTATTCCACACGCATTTAATTTCATGGTATAGGGACTGAAAATTCAGACTAGTGTGGTGCAGAAAATTAATTTTGTAGCACTGTCTTCTGAAGAGGAACTTAAGGCAGCTGATCATTCTTCTAATATATATATTTAATAAACTGATGCATTTTCCAACATGTAGGCATGGTCTAGCAGATTGTATGAATCCCGACATTTCACAAGAATCTGCATCTGGCATTTTCCAGGGCATGTGAACTCTTTTTTCCAGATGACATTCGGCTAGACCAAGACCTACAGGCTTGAAAATCCCATCAATGTATTCACAAGATGCTGGCTGTGAAAGCCTCAGTGTTTATGTACATTTTTGTTTTTACCTTTTTAGTATGTTATATATTTAGAAACACATTATAAAATTTTCAGACTTTGATGCAAAATCTTTTGGCAGTGAGAGTTTCAGTAAAGATTCTTCCCCTATAATGGCTTTTTCAAGCACTCCAAAAAGAAAGTCAAGAGTACTGGAGGTATGTATTTAGTTTATTAAATAAGTAATAAGAGAAGTATCACTATTTGAATAAAATTTCAACTACTCTGCCAAAACTATTGCATTTCTATACTATGAATATTTTCATATTTGATATATATTTATTTGCTAACATTCACTTTGGATTTAACATTGCATTTTTCTCTGTATATGTGAAACATATACACCAATATCTTTTAAAAGCAAAGTTTTTGAAGAAACGGCAACTTCTTACAGCAGGGCAGCCAAAATGTGCTAAATGATCACTCTTTATGAAAATAAGGCAAGGAGTGACACACCCAAAAAGCTAGTTCCTGTTAAATTGTTCTAAACTCTGTCTTTTATGAAAATGCCAAATGATATAAAGGTGCAATTTGTTTTATCTAAGAAATACATAAACTGTAACAAGACATCAATGAAGTTGGAGTGTCAAAAACCCTACCAAATATTTTAATCTTGAATGAAGCTATAGTTAAATATTGTACTTACGAAGCTGTTAACAATGGAGTGGTAATATAACCTAAACTTAGGTATTCATTTTTTACACTGAACTCCACTTATGTAAAAGTAAGTGGAGTTTAGTGTAAAAAATGAATACCTAAGTTTATGTAAAAGTAAGTGGAGTAGTGTAAAAATTGAATACCTAAGTTTATGTAAAAGTAAGTGGAGTTTAGTGTAAAAAATGAATACCTAAGTTTAGAAGCTATAGTTGTTGCTGCAAAGACTCACTTTAGACTTCTTGAATTTCCTCAAATGATTTTATAATTTGTTTAGCTGGTACAAAGATGATATGCTGTTTAAAAAATAAATTCCATGTAATCATATCTTTCCTTGGTACTTTGCTGTTAAAATACCTAACAGGATATGAGGTATTTGGTTTTGCAAATGCAATGGTTTACATTTTGGCATCTTAATAGCTCTGAAGAAGAAATCATTAAACTTTCAAACATACTATTATATTAATTGATATCATTGTATGATTCAGTTGAACTACATACAGTTTCACTTTGCAAGTTCCAATTTACATTTAAATACTATTATATGCTCCAAATGAGAAATGATTCTTATACAAATCAGGAGTGTTATTGTGAGGGATAATAAGAGAAAAATGAAATTTGTTTTTGATATGGTGGATGGTCATTCATCCACTTTAATTTCCAAACACAAAGCAAAGAGCTCTGTTCATTTCAAAAAGTTTTAATTTGAAGGGCTGGAAGTAGTAGGTTTTGAACACTTAACAATGAATCATACTTATGATTTCATCAATCCAAGTTAGGGTTTGCACATAATCCTTGTGTTCAATTTAAATGGGATCCTCCATGACATATTTGAAAATCATTGTGTGATTGAGTGGAACTAACACTCTCTTGCTCCACTTTCTTGTTTAAATATGTAGGACTGGTTTCACGAACCCTTCATTCATATCGTCAGCCCCTAATTGAATCATCATTGACAATGCAAACAAAGGGTTCGTGAAACCAGTCCTATATTTAAACAAGCAAGTGGAGCAAAAGAATGTTAGTTCGATTCAATCACACAATGATCTCAATATATGATTAGCTTCACTATGCATTGTTCCAATTAACAATTTTAGTTAATAGTTATGTTTGTTGTACCTCTAGCCAAAGCCAGTAATCTTAAGTATTTCTTTTACTTGATAATGAAACAAAAATATCTGCATTGTTTTCTTTAGTTTCAAAGAATTAAGCAAGTTTTGTGCTGTTATTATTAACCAATGTCTATTCATCATTGGGCACATGAATTAGCAATCTAAATTTCTGACATGACATTATTTCACACAGGCATTAAATAAACTAACTGAAACATGATATAAAGCACATTAAAAACTACAACAGTTGTTTATTTGTGATTATGACTAAATGGAGATAATACGTTTTGTTAACTGTTGTTTATGACAATTCTTGTGCTAATTGGTAAATACTGTTGAAATTATCAGTTGGCCATTGTTACGATACTCCTCCCTAACTAATATGAACATGACTTTCAGGAATAAATTTATAGTCTTCTTTTGTAACAATCACGATGCCCTTATGAGCTATTTTTAAAAATGTATTGAAATTTTGTTACAATTAAAACAAATGTCATTTATTTCTATTTAAGATGAAGATAACAAAACAAAAGTACAGTATCTGATGTCAAAAAAGAGACATCACTTGTTTTGTTTGTCTTGAGAATGAAACTCACTCTGTAA
Organism: Metallyticus violacea; assembly: GCA_030762175.1. Lineage (NCBI taxonomy): Eukaryota > Metazoa > Arthropoda > Insecta > Mantodea > Metallyticidae > Metallyticus > Metallyticus violacea. The sequence continues at coordinate 21,580,684 of CM060840.1, read as the reverse complement.
TAATTTAAAATTTAACACATGGAAACACATGTAATGTATGTAAGGTAATGCAAGGAAGAGGAATAAAGTGTAAATGGGTATAGCAAGGCTACATTTTGGTTAACTGAATATTTATGGCATTTGCCAGCTAAAGAGCAGGATCTATTAAAAGATATTTCTTCCACATTTTTTTCATCCTAGTAGTGTCAGCTATGATATTGGTCCTGGTGGTGTACTGGTAATTGCTTGCCTCATAGACCCAATGTCCTGGGTTCAAACCTAGTTGGTATTGATGGATATTTTAGGGTTATAAGTCCTAAACATTCTTCAGGAGGGAAGATGATCGCATGTTTTAGATATAGAGCATCTATAAGAGCCTTAAGGCTGAAAGAAGGGGCTTGTTAATAAAATTTGTTTCCATTTCATGCCCTAAATTGAATAGGACACTAATTACCAGACATGATAAAGAACACCCTTAAATAAACAAATAATCATCAAAGGCAGATATCAATAACTACATATTCTGTTCATCAAGTTGAGAGAAAAGGTACCTTTTGCTTTTAACTGTATGACCTCTTTACATAAATCTCATAAGGAAAGGTTACTTTGGTTCATTTGCACTGATCATTGTTCATTTAGTTATTTGCCAGTTTCATGGTGATCCTTTTCCAGCATGCTAACATGGAAACCCACTCATTATTCCCACATTTTACTTTAATGTATCCAGTAGGATAATTAGGAGGCTGCTATAGTGAATGGCAGCTACATTTTCTCTTATTGAGAATAATTGCTATATAAAATATTTCACATTTAAATTTTGTTAAAGAATATAGAATGGAAAGGCTGCCCTGCAGATTAAACCATCAGGGTATATAAATGCTGTGGAACATGCACTGCATTTTGTGGTATATATTTTTGATTAACAATGTGAATTATTTTACAAGGACTGTTCATTAAAGAATGATAACTTTTTTGGCAACATATCTGTACTCATCCTAATAATTTTGATCTTTCTCACAGTAGTCTCCTTTGAATTCAGTGCATTGTCCCACTATTTCTGCCAATCTTCAAAGGCATGCTGGAAACCGTTTTTGACAAGTTTTTTAGAATCGCATTTTGCCACTGCTTCAGATGCCTCTCATGGAAAGGTGTTTCTTCAATTTGGGGAAAAGGAAAAGGTCACATGAAGCCAAATATGGACTATAGGGATGATGGATACACTTCATTGATTTTTGCGAGGTATTCAGCAGCAAAATTTGTGATATTTGGCCCTGCATTATTGTGGTATGTTAACAGCTGGGTGCAAGGAAATGTGGCCTTTTGCATATGATATGGCTCTGCATAGTTTTCAGGACATTTCTGTAGTATTGCCCTGTTACAATCATATGTGGGTGTATATGACTTGCTGATAAAGCATTCCTTGAATGTAGAAAAATGATCTGACCATAAATTTCCCAGCAGAAGCAACCGCTTTTGCTTTTTTGTTGTTGGTGACCTATTGAGCTTTGCTGTTTGTTCTCAAGATGAAAATGATGTAGCCAAGTTTAATCAGCAGTGATCACTTTTGAAAGAAACTCATCTTCCTATAACATCTTCAAATTCATGAAAACCTGCTTGTAAATGTTCTTTTGTTTACCAATTAGCAGTCTTGGAACCTTGTGGGCATAAACATGTCTCATGTGTAACTTTTCTGTTACAAATATTTGAGTGGCTCCAGTGAAATTTTCAGAATTTCTGAATATGTTCTAAATGTAATTTGATGCTCCTCTCAGTCTTCTGTTAGATCACAAACTTTAGCACAGAGCCATTTCCACCTTCCTTTGAAATTGTCTTCCTTCTTTAAACATTTTAAGCCATCTTCAAACAAGCTCTCTATAGATTTTCTGTAATATTACACTTCATAGCAGTATCTTGTTTGTTGTATATCCCCTATATTTTGCTTTATGCAGAACTGAACATGTCTGAACTTACACACCTCTTACTGGTGGGAACGGAAAGTGACATTACTAGTACCACCTGTAACTTAAGCATTAAGTTAACAAAATAATGTGAAGTTAAATTTTAATTCGAGAAAGTATGCCTGTAAAAAATTAGGATTATTTTCATTATTAATTCAATTTGGAATCGAACACAGTGAAACAGGCACTAATAATCTTTTTTGAGTCGCAATATTAGAAGTGAAACCATAAAGAGTGTTGTAATATTCCGACTGAGAAGAGATTATTAGGATCATTATTTATTAAACAGTGATCATATTAATCTTTAACCTATTTACATCTTTATAAGCCACCATTATTTATATCACATATTTATATTTTCATTCCAGTCTCCAATTGCACAGCAAATGAAATTATCAGAACAAAAACTTCAGATTAGTAGGCTTAAAAATGAACTTGAGCAGGAACAGGCAGAAAAATCAGAAATGCAAGAATGCATAAGAGAGTTGGAATCTCGAATAAAGCAACTCCGTAAGTATTTACATTTTTTGTTTGTTACAAAGCCAATGCTATATTATTAAAATATACTCCTTCCATTCATCTGCTTATATTTAGCTTTTTAAGATTAATTTTATCTTCATTGTACAGCATTAATAATTTAATATTCCTTGTAGTATGTGAGATTAGAATGGTATACTTGCTTTTAATATGACACTAGAAAACAACAGACACTTTTTATGTTAATACACTAATAATAATAATAATAATTTATTTGCTGTCAATAGACTTGTGTAGACAAGTTTCTGACTTTGTCACAAAAAAAAAAAAAAAAAAAAAAAAAAAAAAAAAAAAAACTACAATTTACAAGGTATCCTGTGATACTTTCACAAATTATATAGCATATATACATTTTATATATCATGTACAAATTTAGGCCATCTTTCAACTCAAGATTGTTTTCTGTACCAGTTATTTACACATGAAGTCAACACTCAGATTAACAATAACAGTAATAAGTTACACATACTGTATACAATGTTACCAAAAAAAACTAAGACAATGAAAATACCTTGAGGCTTAGTCCATATGGATATTTTAATAATAATAATAATAATAATTTATTGGCAGCCAATAGACCTGCATTTACAAGTTACTGTCTTAGTCAAAAGGAAAAATAACATATTTACAAGTAACATTATATTTTGGTTACGACATTCTGTATATGGTCTATAGTCATTAAATATCATTATTGAATTTGGGAGTCTCTCATATTTAATTATATTGAAATAAGTATGTTTAAAAAAAAAAGGATGGATGCTTTCTCCTGTACTTTGAAGCTTTTGCATATTTTGAATGTAAACAAAAAATAAGTAATATAACATTATTTATGAGGAAATCACTCATATTTCACTGAAAATCCCAGCTGTTTAAATCTTTATTAATAAATAAATATTTCGTAAATAAAATAAGCTGAAAATTTGAAGGTATGGAATTATTTAAACAAATAAGGTTTTAATTCATTATCCATTATTAGTACATTTATAAGACTTGTCAGGTTAGCAGCTGTCATGATAGTTTTTAGCTTAGGGGTTGCCATTTTGAGAGATTAGTGGACTGGTTGGTAAAATACATAAATGAACCAAAGCAAATGGAGACCGAAATTTTTTAAAAGATATACCACACGTGTGATACTCTCTTTCATACATGACATTTATTTATTTATTTATGGGGAAATCTATCTTTTTCTGTATATTATCACAAATAAATAATTTGTAATAATCACTTTTCTACAAGAATTTATTACAGCATTCAGCACATTGTTAAACAAGAGTAAATACCGCTGCTGAATGCATGGCATGCTTGTGATTTACTTTAGACATAGGGTACAAGCATGTTGATGCTTAGCAGGCTCGTAAATCTAGCTTGTAACTACAAGCAAGCTTGATAAGCACATGTTTGTGATTGTTTACTCATTTATCCTTCAACTGATTAGTCACTTCCTTGTATTGCTGAGGAGTAGAAGGGGTTTCAGTAAGTTCAACCAAGAATGACAGTTCAGGTAAAAAATGGAGTATAAATAAATTCATGTGTTATATGTCGTACTAAACACTCTTATTGCTTCACTTACTTGTGTGATATTTGGAACCAGTTTCGAAGACCTTTGTCTTCATCTTCAGCCAAGGGTACGACTGATTGGATAACCCAACGGCTCAGTAGAGATGAAGCGCTGCCCTGATGGTGTTTTAATGTACTTAAAGTTGGTGTTTTCTGCCTTTGGAATATCATTATTAATTGATTGATTCATTAATTGATCTCTGTATTTATGAATGTAAATTTTTTCCCAAGTATCCAGTTCTATATGTCCCTGAGTCTCTCTTAAATCCACATTCTTCACAATCTCGTGGGTTTTTGTCCAAAAATGATATGCCACAGCCGATATATCTGTCTGTTTATATTTTATGTTCTTGAAATATTCTTCTAAACATGTGTGTATATTTCTCTTTGCTTTTCCAATATAGATCTTTTTACAATCTGCACATATCATTCTCTGTAAATACCTGCTTTTTGCTCTTGTGGGGTCTTTGCAGCCACTTTATCTTTCAAGATGTTTCCTAAATTAAATCTGTTGATGGGTGCTGATTTTATATTGAAACCTTTAAAACTATTTTGATATTTTTTCATTGCTTTTGGATGATATGTAAATTTTTTAAAAATTGGTTTTTCTATATCTGCTGATAATGTGATGGTATCTCTGATAAGTTTTTTCCTTTTAAATCTTTCCACCTTTTTATGTACCAGTTCTTTATTAAAGCCATTCAAAATTGTCATTTCTTCTATTTTATTGTGTTCTTTTTTAAATTCTTTACTAATTGGTAAATTAACCAAACAGTATGTCAAGTTGTTGAAAACTGCATGTTTATGTGTTAAAGGGTTAAAGCCATCTTCTTTGATATGATTATCTGTATGTGTATTTTTTCTATATATCCCAAAGCTCAGATTCTCATGGTTCTTCATAATTTTAATATCTAAAAATAGTAACATGTTATCATTTTCTATTTCACATGTAAAAGAAATGTTTCTGTCTTGTATATTCAGCAGCTTTAAAGCATCATCGGTCAGATTAGTATAGAAAAAATGTCATCTACATATCTATACCAAATCTTAAAAAAGTGTGGAAAGGCAGAAGTAATGTGCATCTCAAATCTGCTCGTGTAGAAGTTTGCCAAAAAAGGCGATAAAGGGGCTGCCCATAGTAAGTCCTGTTTGTTTATAAAATTTTTCTCTAAATGTAAAAAATGATTGATTTATGCAAATTTTTGTGAGGTTATTATATTCCTTTTTATGTATCTCATTAATTCCAATCTCATTTAACCACTCGTCTAAGTAAAGTAAAAGTTTTTCTTTTGGTATAATTGGAAACAGTGATGCTACATCAAAAGAAATTAATGTATCAGATGGTAATAACTTAATGTTCTTAATCTGCTCTATTAGTTGCAATGAGTTCTTTATGCTTTTACTTGGAAAACTTGGTAACATATTAAATTTATCAGTCAACCAAAAATATAAATTTATTCATGACTGGCTTTACTGTGTTAGTTCCATATATATTTTTTAAAATAGTTTCTTTTTAAAAGATATGTTGTAATTAAGAGAGAAGTGTTTATGTTGAATATCACTATTGTTTTACAATTCTGTAGAGCTTCCCAGGAAAACTTTGATTTTCTGAGAATGGAAATCAAAATACCTTCTTAATTAACCAAAGATTACATGCAGAAAAATATATAATAGTAGTTAATACTGTTGCATTTCATTATTAGTAAAATAGCAGTGGTATTTATAGTATAACATAATGCATGCAATGAAAGTCCTACAACAGAGAATTTGACAACAGTTTAAAATATTGGAATTTTTAATATTAGCACATATATCTAAAATTTAAGCAAATAATTATCCTGTACAAGGACAGGTAGCCAAACAAACCCATATGCAGCATAAAAGATCAGACCATAAAGTGGGAGTAGCTTAATACTATGTTTATTGAAAAAATCTTGGAATATTTAATAGAAAGGTAAAATAATACATTACTAATTATTATTATGATAATGTGTGGAAGAAAAAAAGAACATTCTTGAAAGATAATGAACAATTATGAGGTTTTCTCTAAAATATTAAGTATAATAAGAAATATTAAATTCTTCTATATAAATATTGTACTTACGAAGCTGTTGACAATGGAGTGGCAATATAACCTAAAACTTAGGTATTCATTTTTTTACACTAAACTCCACTCACTTACACAAAAGTAAGACGCGTTTCAGGAGAATCTCTCCCATCTTCAATTGCTCACTGAACCGCCGTTACTCGAAACGATGGCTGGACAACCGGATGTTCGTGTGGTGGCCTCTGTTGGTTGAAGTAGGAAGTTGCTGAGTTCATCCTGAGTTGTAAAGCAACCAGTCAGGACTCAACAAGTGCAGTGTCAATTATAATTAATTTTTCATCTAACACACTCTTATGCTTCACTTACTTTTAAATACGGTGGGACTGGTTTCAAAGAGATATCCTGTCCATCTTCAACCATCTTGATGACTGGTATGAGAAACTAACATCTATGAGGATCTGTGGCTCTGTCCTGGTAGTGTTTTTTTCTTTATAAACTGGAAATTGGTATTACATTCTCCTATAATGTCGAAATTCAAAAGATGATCCCTATGTTCACGAGGAGATTACCATTATAAATGGTTTTAACAAAAATTTAGTAAACAAAAAACTTAATAGATTCCTAAAGAAGAAATTTATCAAGAATACCACCACACTATTAACTGAAAAAGAGAGACCAGTTTTTAAAAAATTCACCTACCCTCCAGTAGCTATGAATAAATTCCAAAAAATTTTTAAAGATATTAACATTAAATTGGCACCTGTTAACAGATACACTCTGAAAAATGCTTTAGTGGACAACAGTTTTAATAACATCCCACAGTAGAAAAAGTCATGTATCTACAAAATAACATGTAAAGAATGTGATAAGATATACGTTGGAAAAACTAAAAGGAACATAGGAACACGGTTAAAGGAACATCTCAGGAACGTTAAGTACAAACAGATTGATAGGTCAGCAGTGGAACACCATTTTTGGAAACATAATCAAGGCATAAAAAGATAAATAAAGTTACTTAAAGAACACACGGACGTACAGAATTGGTCACATGGGAGAAGATTCACATTCATAAACATAGGGATCATCTTATGAATTTCCACATTATAGGAGAATGTAATACCAATTTCCAGTTTTTAAAGAAAAAAAATACTACCAGGACAGAGCCACAGGTCCTCATAGATATTAGTTTCTCATATCAGTTGTCAAGTTGGTTGAAGATGGGCAGGATATCTCTTCGAAACCGGTCCCACCTTATTTAAAAGTAAGTGAAGCATAAGAGTGTGTTAGGCGACAGATTAACTATAATTTATGTTTAACAAGTTTCACTGTGTGAATTCCAACAGAATTTTTTAAAAATGTCTTATTTTTCAAAATGGAGTGCAGTGTCATTTGATTGCATTCATTTCTTGTGACACTAGGCTACCAGCATAAACCATACATGCTCGTAGGTTCTAGCACTTGTGCTCATGCAACATTATTTTTGCTTTGTCATTAATTTCACCCAGTATGACTTTATCTTTCATTTTCCAAGCCACATCTGCATCTTTCAGCAAAATCTTTCATAATTATACAAAGGGCATTCAAAAAGAAAACAGAAAATTTAATTAGTTGTTTCCCTCCCCTCTTTTTTCTTTCTTTCTCCAACTTAGTCACCTTGCAAATTAATACATTTAGTCCAACGATTCTCCAACTTTTTAATACCCCCCAGTAAAATATTTGTCCAACTGTGAAAAATAGCATCTGTCTCAGCTTCTACCTCTTCATTTGATGTGGATTTTTTTCTCCATCCTGCCGTTTCTTCAGGTTTGGAAACAAAAAGTAATTGTTAGGAGCTAAATCCAGCAAATATAATGAATGTGGAAGCAAATGTCATACAATTTTGCAGCAGCAATCCAAGTAATGTGTGAAGGTGCATTCTTTTGAAAGAGAAATTTATTTTTTGCAAGATGCAGATGTTTAGCCTGAATAGCATCCTTCAGTTATACTGGCTTTGTAGACTCAAGATTGCTGGTTTAATCCCACCCATGGTTGATGGATTTTTTTTCCGTCATAAAAATCCTAAGTATAGCTTCCTTCCAAATAGAAGTAAAGTTGTGGGTCCCATGTTGTAGATTTTCAGCATATAAATGAATCTCAAGCCTGAAAGAAGAGGCCTGTGAGCAAAATTTATTAGTGGTTTCATGCCCTGGATTGAATGGGATGCTGATGATCCGAGATGTTTAACAGCATTCATAAATAAACCAAATAAATAAATTGTTTCTTTGGTCCAGTAGTGAAACATAATACTCATTAATGATGGTTTTGCACTTCTGGAGGTAGTCTGGAGCACCACACAATGAGAATCCCAGAAAATCATGGTTGTGACTTTCCCTGCAGATGGAACGTTTTTTGCTTTCTTTGGCATCCTTTCACCTGTTTCAACCCACTGTTTGAACTGTCATTCATCTATGGTGTGTAGTTATGAATCCATGATTCATTTAATCTTATGAAATGTTCGAGAAACTAATTGGAATTGTGTTTAAATGAGTCTAAGCACTTGCAAAATGTTCATTCTAATGCATTTTTGGTCCATTAACAAATGTGGAAACCATCAAGCTGAAAGCTTTCTTGTACCCAAAATTTTGGTAAAATGTAGTGGACATGGCCTATCTAGGTCTTTCAATGTCAATCAGCAATCATTTAGTACAGCATTGTGAATTTTTGTCACAATCTCATTGGTCTTAGCAGTTTTGGGTCACCCTGAACACTGATAATCTTGGATGGAGAACAACCATGCTTAAATTCAGCAGCCCACTTTTTAACCATAAAAAATAAAGGGAAAAATCCTTTAATTTAAATTATAACTCCTTTAGCTTTTCTACTGGGGTTAAACCCTTCAAAACAAAGTATTTTATCACAGCCTGTATTTCTGTTTTATCCGTTTTGTAAACAATGCTAACATTAGTTTGTTTACATAATCAGCACAATCAAGTGACTGCACTTGTGCATCTGAAACTTTACAGTGTACCACCTACACCCCTCATACTTGCAGGAATGTAATACTTATCTTGCAGCAATATCTAATTTTCTGGGTTAGTGCTTGGCCTTCTATGTTAATGCTTCTCTTATATAGCATATATTATGTACACTTGCTCAGTAGTTTCGCTTGATTATATGAATTATTCCCTGATTCCATAGGCTGTACAGTTAGGGTTCAGCACATGGAGCATGTGCTTTGATCTTTGTCATATAGAGGAACACTATTGACTATGAGCAGGATACTGCACTTCTGTGCTTTTGTATATGATGATTCAGACACGACTACCAATCTGCAAATATGAAAGCCATTTAGACTTTAGTGTGGTGTTGATAATCTAAGGGCAGGTGCTGCACATTCACCTTGTAGTTTGTGTTTCAAACCTAACCAGGGCCTATGGAATTTAATTAGGTTATAAAAAGCCTAAGCATGGCTTACTGCAGAAGGGAAGTAAAGCCATTGGTCCGCTTTAATAGATTTAAGGCATGTGAAAGAACCACAAGCCTGATAGAAGAGCCCTCTCTGCAACTATTGGCCATTTCACGCCCGGAATTGAGTGGAATACTGATGACCAGAGATGTTAGTGCATCCTTAAATAAACCAAATAATGTTAATAATAATAATTGAAGCACTTTGGTATTTCAAACTTCCAGGTGATTAATGGATTCATATTGTTGGTCCTTTTGAGTTGCAACAAATGAGGACTGTGATGCTTTCCTTAGAACATTTGTTGCCCTTAATCAATGATTTTATTAATCATCCATTTGTAAATAATGCTATCTTAATAGCTAAATAAATAATCTCCTACAAATATTCTAATGTGGCACTGCTAATTCTTCAATTAGATGTCATTTCTTGTGAGGTATCTTTCACTTCAGCACTTATCTTTGTGTACAAGTGATATATTGAAACAACTCTTCTGCTTCTATTTTGAGTTTTTGAAGCTCTTATTCCATAGTTTTTGGTTGTCCCTCTTCTTATCTCCTTTTTCAGCTTCCAGGAGTGTAGCCTATTTTTATTTTCAAGAAATGGGTTGCCACTTCTTTCTAACCATCTTCAGTTTGTCCAGCAATTTAAGTTAATGTGTCCCATTAGAGATAATCACAAGAATGAAGCACATTGTGATCTGAATACACCACACAATGCAAAGAAGCTTCTGCTTTCAGCTCTTTGCATAAATTGTAAAGATCGGTTATTTCAGAAGCTGCATTCTCATTTTGCCAGTTGCATGTTTGCTGGTAATCACGTATACATAAAGTCAAGCCTTAATTTTATCCAGTGTAATCTTGTGTCTGAATGTGTAAAAAAAAAAATGCTTTCATTTGGCATTGATTAGCTTAGAGGCTAGCTTTAGCTAAAATCGAATATATAAAACAAGTGAACACTTGATTTGTTGTAGATTAATCTTAGTGTTTCAAACTACCTAATGGGTGACTTGAATTTCTGTTGTAAATACTTGTAACTTGTTTTTGTCATAAATGGTGCAGTTCTTGAATATTCACAATGCACAGTGAATGTATATAAAACAATATATAGATTTGATGAACAGAATATAAAGTTTATTTCATGCTCAAACCAACACTGCATTGCTTCCATTTGTGCTGACTTTGTTTGCACTTTAGCATCAGCTAGTGTGTCAGTCCTGGTGTTGTAGTGGTTACTATACTTGCCTCCTAAACCCAAGATCGCGGGTTTGAGCCTGGCCAGGAGCAATGAATTTTTTCTGGCGTAAAAATCTTAAGTATGGCTTCCTTCTGAAGGGAAGTAAAGCCATGGGTCCCGTGTCGTACATTTATGGCAGGAAAAAGAACCTCAAGCCTGAAAGAGAGGCCTCTGAGCAAAATTTGTTGGCCATTTCACACCCTGGGTTGAATGGGGCGCTGATGACCTGAGATGTTAGAGCATCCATAAATAAATCAATAAAAAACAAAATCAGCTAGTGTTGGTGTTTGTTGGTCTGTTATAGTGTGTGAGCTTGAATTATCTTCTTTGTTTCAGATTGCTCATGCACATTGTTTCAATTAAGTCGGGACCATCTTCAATAAAGTATATTGTGATGGCAAAAAGAAAATCTCTTTCTCTCAAATACAGCAGATGAGTATGGTGGGGATGAAAAATTGAATTTGAATTGAATTTATTTCCATTTAATAATACAACAAACTTGTACAGTACTATTTTACAATCGCTCAATCGTACAAGAAAATATAACCATAATCACTCTAATGAATCTTCCAGAGTTGTTGTGTAATCGAATAGTTTCAACCTTGCAATTACTCAGCTATCAGGCAACTTACATCTAAAAATTAACTCAATCAAAAACCTACTTAAGTTATGTTTCTATCCAAATTGATTCCTGAAGATCTTACCTAAGTAATTCCCAAACTCCAAGATTTTCTGTCATGTTTTCATATTCATCAACTTGTTTCCCCTTATCTCAATTGGTAGGTTAACCCACTTCTCGATCCTAAGTTTTGCTCTCATTTCATTCCTTTCTCTATATTCCAAAATTGCATGAATCTTACATTCTACACATAGGACATTCCACTATATTTAAACCTCCTCTTATTCCTTTCAAGTTCACTACCCCTGTCCGGGCCTATGCAATTCCCTTCCTTGTCCACCTATGGCCTCTTCTACATAATTCTCTCTGCCATATTTCATTTAGCCCCCTATAAACCCTCAGTGACTTTTTACTACCAAAACTATCTAATATCTCCTGTATTTCCATAGCATCAATTCTTAATTTCTTTCCAAAAACCTTTCCTTTACTTTCTCTATCATGCCACACTATACCCAAGCCTATTTTTCCCATAATCTTATTGATTCTACTGATCCATGTATTTCCTCCCCTCAACTTCTCTTGTATCACTAGACAATGTTTCAAAATACAATTCTCTTCTAGATTCTTAATCATAAGCCACTATTTCAAAATTTTTGTCATTATTTACTCCCTATTCTGCCTAATTCGGCTTGTGCAACCCCATTTGTTGAACTTTTTGGTAGATCCATAATTTGATTGCAGAAGTTCATGTGAATCAAATGTGCACCCCTCATCACTTCCCCAAACATCTTTTGGCCTCATACACTACCGTATATATTTTCTCCAACCACTTTATATGCATTTCTAATACTTTATGACTACAGGCAGTAATATTTTTCAAAGCTAGCCTACCCTTGGGAGTTGCTGACAGCAGACAGGAGGAAATGGATGTGTTTATGAGAGCTCCTCAGGAAAGAGAAAATGGGCGTGAACTTATTCATATTGGGATGAAGAAATAAAATCATGAACATTCATTCTGAAACTCTGTTTAAATTAATCCCCATTTAATGTGTACAAAAATGCTAATTATAGGTATATCAAACCAGGCAGAGATGCAACTTTTTGATGACATCTGTCCCAAATACTAAATACAGTACTTTGTAGAATATGCGTATCACAACAATCAAAACTTGTAACCAATACAGTTTGCAAAATTATTCCATGCATAACATGTAGCAGACCATGATAGCAAGATAATTATGACCATAATGGTAAAAGATTTTTGAACATTATTGTGAGCAAGTTGACAAGTATAAGAGCCTGCTTCTAAAATGAAGCCATAAAATATTGGAGCACATTTGTATGCTAGGTGTGTAACGAAATGTTCCTAGAATTTAACTAGAACGAAAGGTAAAGAATTCCTAAAGCAAACCCTGTAATGCTGCATACTGTAGGAAAATTCAGAGCAATGATGATGATAATAATAATAAAAATAAAAACTAAGATTGGAACTTAGAGAAAACTAAGATGCACATAATAACTGGCGCAAATCATTTGCTCATTTTTAGCACTGCTAATGATTATTGTAAATTTGCCATTTTTCTATATGTTTAAATAAGTAAGAGCTTTCTATGTTGTAATGCATTTCTGTATGGTTTTTAAATAAATTTAAAATTCATGATCTGTCACAGAGCATCAATTAAACCAGAAGAACTGCAAAATCAAAGAGCTCCATGATGAACGGTATGAGGTATTTACATCCCCAAAAAAGGGTGAACCACTTCATGAAGTTATGTTGAAAGAAGAAGTGAAAACCCTTGAAAAATGTAT